>SNQJ01S0259543.1:0-12320 GCA_010110895.2 Picea sitchensis | reverse complement strand
GGATGCGTCCCTTGAATAATCAATAACTATTTATTATTATCATTTACTTTATTATATATGATATTTAATAATCAATAATCATATTATTAATTATTATTCTAAGAGATTGTCTTCCGATGTTGTCCAAACATCAACACTCCCTCTCAACGGGGGAGACATTCTGAATCATGCCAAGCTTGTCTATGAAGTATACAAACTTCACGCTAGACTCATGACACTTGTCTGTTAGTCTTGGGAGACGTATCTCTCCCACTTGAACCGAGGAGAAACTCCTTATGCGACTCTCCCTTTTGATCCAATTGACTCTCTCTGAGATCAGGCTCACTCTAGGTCCACATGTAATAGCATATAACATCTTGAGTCTTTCAAATCACCATGGCTAGGAAAAAGACCACACCAGGATCTTTCACCACAACTACACACCTATGAGTGAATGTCGGCCTGATGCTAACTGACACGTGGAAAAAACACTTCAAGCACCTAGAGTCCATATTATTCCTTGTCATGATCAAGGAAGGAATACGTCTAGGCCCATTTACCACAAGTGCACCTTTATGATAAATGTATCCTATCTCCCTTGTTCTGCAACCCAATCTAGGAGAAGTTCTACCCGATGCTGAAACATCAACACTTCCTCTTAGCTAGGGAGGTATTTTTCCATAGTAGTACACAATTACTGTCGAGAGACACGCAGTCTCGGCCAGTGGTACACGACCACCATAGTAGCAAAAGGTTTGTCACACATGGAACCCCCATTTATAGAGGCTACTCCCTCTAGGAACACTTAGGGACAACTCTCCATAATGTGTGACGTCAAGGGTCAACTCCCTTGACATGTCCTCATGTGATCTCCACATGGGACATTGGGCTATAAGCCCAAATGCACTTATCCATTCTTGAATAAGTGTCCCAGTTATCCCTTCTCGAATAAGTGTCCTCACAACAAATCAACTCAATTCACAGAGGAGTACGATCTGGAGAAAGTTTGTCACACATGACACTCCCATGTGGACTTCTAGAGGCTACACCCTCTAGAAACACTAGGGTCAACTCCCATAGTGTATGACATCAAGGATCAACTCCCTTGACATGTACTCATGTTCTCTCCACATGGGACGTGTCCTCATGTGCTCTCCACAAGGGATGTTGGGCTATAAGCCCAAACACACTTATCCCTTCTCGGATAAGTGTCATCACAGATCAACTCAACTCAGTCATAGAGGAGTACGATTTGGAGAATGTCTTAGGAAGTTGAAAACATCAACACTCCCTCTCATCGAGGGAGACATTCTCCGCCACACCAAGTTTGTTAGAAAATGCCTAGTTTGGTAAGAACATCAACAACTTGCTCATCTTTAGGAAGGTACTGCACCAATACTTCCTTCCTCTGCACCATGTCTCGGATGTAATGGTACTTGATCTCAATGTGGTTCAATTTTTCATGAAACATTGGATTATCTGAGATCTTCACACAACTTTGGTTACCATAATGAATAATGGTGGAATCCAGCACATGTTCAGATAAATCTGCAAGGAGCTTGCGAAACCACACTACTTCACACACTGTCATAATTAATGAAATGTACTCTGCTTATGTTGTGCTCAAAGCCACATAAGTTCATTTCCTATTACACTAGGAAACCATGGAATATCCCAAAGTGAAGCAACACCCGGAGGTTCTCTTTCTGTCCACTGTGCTCCCTGCCCAATCAGAGTCAATATATTCTTGCCATATCATATCAATACTGGAAGTATATATCAGACCATGTCCAACTGTGACTCACAAGTATCTCAACACATGCTTCACAACAATCTAGTGTGTCTATCTCAGATGACTTATAAACTGGCTAAGTGAACTCACTTCATAACAAATATTTGGTCTGGTGTTAACCAAATACATCAATTATCCAATCAACTGTCTATACAGAGTTGGATCAATTTCGTCAGAATCGGAAGAAGACAGACTCAGTTTCTTCAGATTCGTCACCATTGGTGTAGCCACGGGCTTCAAGTTCAATATCCCAAACTTCTTCAATATATCAACTGTGTACTTCCCTTGACTCATGAAGATCTCATCAGTTCTCTGCCACACCTCTAGTCCCAATAAGTAGTGCATTATACCAAGGTCCTTCATCTCGAACTTAGAGGCCAATGCATACTTTCATTCAACAATAAGGCTCTCTGTATCGGTGATGAATAAATCATCAACGTAGAGGACCAAAATCAGGGACTCACCATTAACAGTCTTGTAGTATAGGTTGGGATCGACAACACTTTTGCTGAAGCCAAAAAATCATGAGGTGTCCATCAATCCTTGCATACCAAGCTCGAGGTGGTTGATTGAGTCCATACAAGACCATCTTCAACCTGCACACATGAGACTCCTTCTCATGTATCACGAAACCATCTGGCTGCTCAATGTATACTTCTTCCTCAATCTCTCCATTGAGAAATGTTGTCTTTACATCCATCTGATGTACTGTCTAACCCATGGATGTTGCAAGGGTATTAATCATCCGGATAGAAGTGTATGGAGCAACATGAGCAAATGTCTCCTCATAATATATTCCCTCCACCTGAGAGAATCCTCTAGAAACAAATCTCATTTTGTGCCTCTCGATGCTCCTTTCAATTGTGTGTTTGGTCTTGTATATCCATTTGGAAGTCACTACATACTTCCCCTCAGGTCTCATAACAATATCCCACACATCATTCTTCATGATGGATTGATACTCCTCCATCACGATATCTCTCCATATTGGATGACTAGTTGCCTCCTCATAACATGAAGGTTCAAAATGAATGATCTGGCTCATAACTGTGGCATATCATGAATATCTCTAAGGTCTCTTGCTCTCCTAGAAGGTACCATGAGGAGCTGCATGTCCTTCTGCCTCCTGCAGAATCTGACAAGCCCATGCAAGTATCTTCCGACCTACTGCAATATCTTTGGAAACATTAACTGGAGCTACATGATCAATGGGATCAACTGGCTCAACTGTCTCCCTTTGAAAGGGAATGCCATCTTGGACCTTATTTGACATATAAAGGTTTCCTCATGAAACCAATGTCTAATACATATCAAGTTTCCCTCATCGACTCAGTGTCTCACAAGACATATCAAGGTTTCCTTGTGAAACCAATGTCTTGGTTCATTTATCTGACCATCTAAGACACATCAAGATGAATTCTACACCATCTTGCTCGTTTGTGTGATGAATCTTGGCTACTTCATCTGCACCATGTCTCGGATGAAATCCTGCGAGAATCCTCTGAAGCCTCACTGCTTCCATGACTTGCATAATTGGCTACGATATATTCTACCTCTGCAGTACTGAGTGTTATAAAAGTCTGCTTCCACGAATCGTGACTGATCTCAAGCTGAGGCAACACCCTCTGGCGCACTTTTTGTCAACTGCACTCTCTGCCTAGTAAAAACTGTATATCTCTGCAACGTTTCTTCATCTTCTGAGACATATCCAACTGTACCATACTGGTATGCTTGCTCTTCTACAACTTAGTATTCTCAAATCACAAGCTGGATTAGGGTGCTTACTACAAAGCACTATCTGGCTCTTTGCTTTGAGAGTAGGTCCTCCACTCTCTCTGTAGCTACTCCCTCTGGGATTATGCAACTGCTCCCTTTGAGACTCTGTAACTGCTAAGCACTAAGAATGAGAGTAGCTTCTCTACTCTGTCAACAACTTCCCTCCTCTGGGACTACTCTCCGTGGAACTAGCTCCCTCAACTCTCTCCTGTAACACACCAATGTGGCCATTCTCCTTGATAATGAAACAATTTATGAAATTTGTCATTGTTCTTTGGACATTGAATGTCCCACATACACAAATATGAACCGACTTGTCTCACAGGTACTTCAAAAAACCTAAAATTTCTGTTCAGTTATATGTGTCTTGAATGGTCAATGTTAAACTTATTTTATTTATGTTTTTCTTGCTCCTGCGCACTGGAAACTTGAATGATGGAGCACAAAGACTCAACACATGGGTGATCTCGCAGTTATCAAGGAAAATGGTAAGTGAGCTTCTCTTGTGGACACTCTGGCCTTGGTTAGGCGGTTGGAGGCACAAGGTATGCCATCAAAGCAGAGGTAATAACCGTTTCTATTGCTGAATTCTTGAACAATGGTCTTGCACACATTCCAGAATCCTTCGTTTCAAAAGTGAAAAGAAGTGAAATGGCACAATAAGTCACACTTTCGAAGTTCAAAGAAGATGTATAAAGTTCTTAGGAGCACCATTTCTTTGTCTATAATTAAATTGAGCGAGGAAAAAGCCATGGAGTCAATTCAAGCCTTTTCAATCAGAGCATGAGCATCTACTTTGAGCCACACACAAGCCAATCTAGATTTACAATTTTTTACTGTTCTGGAACCTTCAAGCTTAGACTTGGATTTTCTCTCGATGGCAAAAATGATATTATCGAACTCCAACAGCTGCACCAATAAAAATCAAAATTGTCTTGCTACGCATAAATATCTCAATGAACCATTTCAATTTTTTCAAAGATCTGAACAATGGGATAATTCCTGGTTATCTCTTCTATGCACCCGAGGCCTTTCTAAGGACCAGGTAGGCGTCATGGATGAAATGTAACCATAAAACCTCGTTGATGGATGAAATGTCACCAAAAAACAACGCCCAGATTCAACCGAGATTCAACTATAAGCCTTGCTGAACTCACTATCCATACGTCTGAAGACAACCTTGTTGAACTCACTGTCCATACGTAGGAAGACAACCTTGCTGAACTCACTGTCCATACGTAGGAAGACAACCTTGCTGAACTCATTGTCCATACGTAGGAAGACAGGTCGATTATTCATGCAACACGTTCATTGTCAAGGTTAATTGACTGCTTCGCTGCTGCAACGGATCCACCGTCAAGAGTCCATCTTAGTAGTGTCTTACAAAAATCCATCACATATTTGCTTCTGCAAGTTCAATGATTTTTTTTTTTTTAATATTTACCTGGGCCCTCCCGTGAGGGAGTCATTCTAGTCCTACTCTGATACCGTGTTGTTTTTCTTCATATGAGATATGATTGATATATTATTACAATGATAAGTGTTCCATATATAGGGAACATATTGTGACCATACATGAAATGATGCGTCCCTTGAATAATCAATAACTATTTATTATTATCATTTACTTTATATTCTAGTTGTTTGTGTTGATGTTGTCCAAATATCAACACAAACAACTATAACCAACATAGATAAGAGGCTTTGAGGGCTATCCTAAGGGACCCCTAGACCTCCTAAACACTAACTAAGGATGAATACTTAGACATTTTCCAGAAATATGCACAAAACACATTCAAACAAGTTAAATACAATTGTTAATAAATTAAAACCTGCAAGTTAAACTCAAGGAAGAAACAACAAACACCTAGCTAACCAATCCCTCCTGGAGATAGCTAACATAACAAACATTTACTACTACCCCTCAACCCTTAAACAACAAGTAAACAATTTCAACAACCGAAGGAGAATAAGCACAAATAAACACTAAGACTCTTTGGAGAAAATTCAACAGAGCTTTCTTGCTTTATTCAACCAGTCCCCTTTTGTACAAAGCCTTCCTCTTATTTATAAATGAGAGGTGAAGGCTAGGGTTAGGTCATAAGACACTTATCACTTTTAAAAAAGTGACAAGTGGACCAACCGTAAATGTCTTTATCCTTATCCAAAAATAAAACAAATCAAATATGATTTGATACTTTTACTTACAATATTTACATCCAAAAAGGTAAAGCATTAAAAGACAAAACTTTTACAAAATTTCATTTTGGAATATGCTGAAATTGAAATTGAGGTGCCACCTCATCATTTGTCTTGGAATTTGTGCCATTCCAATGAGACCTTGATTGCTGCGTTGTTTTGCCGCTGTAAATGATGTGAGTTCATGGTGTTCCAGGTCATCAATGTCTGCGAGATTCACCGAGGTGAGGGCCCATGATTTCAGGAAAATTTAGGGTTGCTTTAGAGGGAAGGGGGTCTTTGATTAGGCCTCCATTAGTAAGGAAATGCCTGATGTTTAGGAACTTTTCAGACCTGGTTTTATCACCCCCTTGCTGCCTAGAAGTATCCTTGTGAGCTAATGAAGGATGGCTTCAATCCAGACCTAATTTGGTTAAGGGACCCCCCTAGGATTGAAACCTGGAAGGCTGTTCCCTCATACCAAATAGCCATAAATATGATTTTTTATGCCACTATGTTGTATCTCTATTCACCAGCTTTCCGTTGCCTTTCGTTTGGTGGAAACCAGGCTCCGGATGAGCAAGATATAGCCCCAAAAAGGTTTGTGAGAAAGTGTTGGTTGAAGGGTTGATCAGGGAAAAATTTGCAAAATCAGAAATGACAGGATGCTATAGGCCTACATCCATGTAGCTGAAATCTGTCTCTTTCGAATTCCGGAAATTCGGTCCCAGTGGCCTCCAAGTAGGCCTCCTTTCAATACATATTTCTAGGCCAATTAAGAGTCCCTGACACTACATAATATCCCACGGAAAACAGAAAATCTCGGCTGAATTTGTGAAGGTGAATATTGTGGCTGCATTTTACACTTTGCCCCGATCATTTTGACTATTTCTAGGCGAAAATCCACCTCCGAATGAGGGAAATACCGAATTAAAAAGGCCCAGTAATCTTAGTGGAACAAAATTTAATATTTTTAATATAGTTTTAAAATAAAAAATAATAATTGTATTTAATATATAATTTAACTCAAATTATATATATATATATGTAACAAACTAAAATTAAATTAAAATATAAAATAAATAATAACTAAAAGAATAAAATTTAAAGTAAAAAACTATATAAAAAATTAAAATTATAATAATATTATACCCCCATATGCCATATGTAAACACCTCCCGCCAAACGCATACCTGAGCCCTGGTCATCCATATGACCGAACAAAACCTTTTTTAAACACAAAATTTGGCTCCTTCCCGGCGTTAAGCCCCGGAAGCTGGTCATATGCAGGCCGCATGTGACCTATGTACATATAAAAGCAACCCACATGTTTAAAACACTCAGCCCTCGGTCGCTGATATGACCGCTTTAACCCTGATTGGGTCCTTGTAGCTAGCCCCTGCATATAGCCATCTGGTCATCCATGTGACCATGACCTTCAAACGCAAGACCCGTTGTTAGCCCTGGGTCGAACATATGACCTTGGGTTAACCCATTGTCTCTGCCATAAGGACCCCACCGCTCATATGACCCCTATATGACCTAAAAATCGAAGGCCAGCCCCTTCATATAGGCATCCGGTAATCCATGTGACCATGACCTTCAAACCCAAGACCTGTTGTTAGCCCTCGGTCGAGCATATGACCTTGGATTAACCCCTTGTCTTTGCCATAAGCATCCCACCGCTCATGTAACCCCCATATGACCTTACTATCCTAGGTCAACCCCTGTCGCTAGCCCCTCCATGCGTACTAAAAATTAACATGTTAAAACCACGGTCCGGGCGGTGCTGGCTCCGCCCTGGTGGCAGAGCCCCCGCCGAGAAGGTGGTGCAGGAGGCCGACAAGGCTCGGAGCTGGTGGAGGCTGCGTGCAGAGGAAGGAACGGGCGAAGGTGGAGAATTGGAGGTCGGCTCGGAGATGGCCGAGGGTTTGAGGAGTGGGGGCCGCGGCCTGTTGCAGAGAGGGTGCGCTGGTGTTTGGAAGAGGAGGTGGTCCGTGTTGCAGAGGTTGGGAGACCGCAGCCAAGGGAGGCCAGGACGGTGGAGGCGTGGTGATGGGGTGTACAAACTCGGCCCTGGTGGTATTCACGCGCAGAGGTGAGGCAGGGCAGCTCTCGGGAGGAGGATCGCCGGTGGTGGGTGGGTGGTGCGCCCACCACTCCAAATTTTTCGTAGTCAAGTGGGTTTTTTCAGAATAGTTTTGGAGAGGGGAGGTCGAGTGTTCGACTCCCTCCCCCTCTCCCTCCTTCCTTGATTTTTGCATGGGTTAGCACCTAAGCTGCTATCTCAAAAAAAAATTTCGCTACATGGTTTACGCAGCGAAATTTCGCTACTTATGAAATGTCTCTCTCACTACATAAACATCAAACCCGAGCTCTAGAGTATAGAGCATTCACAGGTGTCGAAAGAATGTTCAGAACTCAAACAAACACAAGGCGCCAAGGGAGAGCCCACTAAGGAGCGTTATGGTGAATGCACTACGCGTCGACAAAGGATAGAGGTGCCATTGCCAGAATTAGCAGAAGGAAGCCCAATCTTCATGCACCAAACACCACAGTCATTACCAAGCCCGAGCTCGAAAGTGCAAGCACATGGGTTCTTAGTCTCTAAATCTACAAATCGATGATGCTTCTGAACACATTGGTGAGATTCTTCGTCGAGTGAAAAGGGATTATGCAGAATTCCAGCTCGAAAGCTTAGCTAGCCATGGTAGCCTCTGTTCTCAAGGCCGGTTTGAAAATTGGCAGTTCTCAATGGACTGGGCACTCGCTCACATAAAATATCGATTCCTTCAAGCAACCCAAAGCACAGAGGGTCTCCATGTCGATCAGGGCCAGATCGTATGCCGAGGAGTTTGATCAAACCATGAAAATTATTGTATTTCCCGGTCGTAGTATTCTTGCCATAGATGAGTCCAATGCCATTTGTGGGAAGAGGCTCTCTTCCATTGGACTGGAAAACAATGAAACCAACCGCCAAGCATATAGGCAACTCTTGTTGACCACACCAGGACTCTGGAATATATTTCTAGTTCCATCCTTTTTGAAGGGACCTTCTACCAGTCCACAACTGATGGGAGGAAATTTGTTGATTGTCTGCGCGAGCAGAATATTATGCCTGGCATCAAATTTAGTAAGGGTTTAGTCCCATTGCCAGGAACAAACAATGAATATTGGTGCCAGTGTCTGGATGGATTAGCTTCAAGATATGCCGAGTACTACAAACAGGGTGCAAGATTGCTAAATGGCGAACTGTTGTCAACATACCAAATGCAATAAGCACTGTTTTAAATATTGACAATGAATCTATTGTAAATTCATTGCCAATGTATGATGGAGATCCTGGTGATTGTAACTACAAATGGTGTCGAGGGTATATTTTTAATTTTATAGGCAGCTCGAATATAGATGACAAGGTTTGACATGAATATCATAGCTGAAAGCAAATTCCCGACAAAGTCACTTTGGTTCTCATTCATAGTGTTCGTCATAGTTGAATTGTTGTGAAGCAAAAAACTTTACTGCAGGGTTCTAAAGAGTCGGATGGCAGTCAAAGATTATCCTTATTTTTGGCAAAGATCAATCAAGCATCATTTCCAGATTTTAAGGATGAAAGTCAACAATTGAGTGTTTTCAGGCAACTAACCTCACAGATGGCAAAGCATTTTTAAAGGTGGGCAGTCATATCCTAAGTTCTGAGGCACAAAACCAACATCAATAAAAAAATTCCTGATTTGGGGAAGAAAGATGTAGCATTCGAAGGTGGTAGAAGATCGATCAACTGAAGAACATGGCATCAAAAGCAGTAGATCCACATCTTCAGCAAGAGACCAATCATTGTGGAAATATTTTAGCAATCAAATCAACATTTCCAGATTCTTTGTAGTTAGTTTAATAATAAATCTGGAAAGCTGAGAAGGGATCAAAGAGAGGGAATTTCCTCTTTGAGACGGGGGAATCAAGAGGCTCGAGAGAGGCTTTGAGGGGCATGACTGTGTGCGCTATATTGTAGGCCAAAGGGCTAATGTCTTTATATTTCTTAACATCGAAGATTCTTGAGAGCTATTTATATCAGATTGTATTTCTTTGTTATCCTTTCTTCTTGCTTGAATGGATTACCAATATTGAGAATCAATAGCTCGTCATTGATGTTAGATTCCTGAATAGCAAAGAATTTCTTGTAATTGCCTATCATTAGTCTTTTTCATTTCAAGTATTCTTCCATACATTTTCAGAAAGAATTTCTGTTCAATGGCAGAGAGAAGAAAGGAGAACAAACAAAGTCATATAAATTTCTTGATTGCCTTTGATCAATAAGACATTTATATGATTCCATGTCCAATGACAGCTTGTTGTCTTTCTTTTTCCTCATCTGGTCTACTTACTTGATCCACCTTCCATCAAACAAACCATTGCAACAACTAAGATGTGCTAGGCATGCCCTCCCAACAGTCAGAGAACATCTTCTAGCGCTAACATCTTTTGGCGCCGTTGCCGGGGAATGAAGGAACGAAGAATTTATCCCTGGGAGAACGACAACGATCAGTTCTAGCTTTTGATGGTGAACACGAGTTGGACACTTTCTTACTGCATCATTCACCTGATGACTCCATGAAGGAAGAATCCGTTGGCGACTCCACTGATCCAGAATGTTGAAGGCCATGTATGCTATCTTAGCTCGGAGGTTTGCACCTTTAAATTTCTCTACTGTTCCTGGTTTTCCAAATAATGTTCCTACTGTGCATGAATGGGGAGACTACCTTCTGAGGTTCAGAGGAGATGATCACGATTATCCTGCACGACACTTGATTGATTTTCATCAATACATGGACCAACTTGATATTTATCACAAAGATGTATTGTTGAAAATGTTTATGTACTCCTTGGAAGGAGATGCGAGACAATGGTACCAATCTCTTCCTATCTCTAGCATTTATTCACTAAAGGATTTTCATGTTGCATTTCATTCATATTGTAAGAGAATTTATTTTGCTTAGCTTCTTTTCAAAGACTGATGTGAGCAAATTAAATTTAAAAAATCTCTTAGCAATAATGATTGGGAAAGTTTTAGTGATGAAATTAGTAAAGATATATGTCAAGAGAACGAAGCTTTGGATGGATTTAATAATGACCATTCAAGTGGTCATCATCATGAGGAGTTTACCGATTCCAATCTTTGTGAAGACCAATTTGTTAGTGAAGTAACTTTTGTTTCAAACCATCTTAAAGATCACATTATTGATAAACAAAAAATTCCATCATTATCATTAGATATGTATCAAAGTTTTCCAGTTTATGATGGATATGATGATGATTCTAAAGACCAGAAAATGTTTTCTGACGAAAAGGATTCTTCTTGTGAAGAAGATTATGCTTGTAATGAAGAGATTGTTGCAGAAGCATTTGTTCCTCATGACTTTCAAGAGGATTCTAGTTGTCTTCATGATGATATGTTGTCAGAAAGAGATTCTCAGCATGTTATTAATGAAGATCAACCTATTTTTGATGAGTACTTAGATAATTCAAATGAGCATATTTTTACCACAACATCTTTGGAACCTCTTAGCAATAACCCTGTGATTGATAGCTGTAAATTAGATTTTTGGGAAGGTAGTGACAAAGATAAGAAAGAGTCATTAGAGCAGCTGATCCTATCTTCATCACCAACAATTGAACAACAATCTCCATGAATCAACAAGCTTATGACTGCTATTTCTAAATCTGTACCTATAGAAGACATTGAACAAAATATCTTTAACCATGGAGCAATGAAAGATGAAAAAACTAAAAAAACAACCTATTCCTTTTCAAAAGCAAGAAGAGGCACTCTCTTATGATTTTTATGAATCTATGGCAAGTTACATGGAGTTGGTATGGAATCATAGATCTTGTATCCTTGACTTTATAAAGAAAAGAAAGAAGAGGCATTCTCTTATGATTTTTATGAATCTGTGGCAAGTTACATGGAGTTGGTATGGAATCATAGATCTTGTATCATTGACTTTATAAAGATAGAGTTCCATAGCTGTAAGTATGGCTTTTTAGATTATCATCTTTCACTCTTTTCAGCTACCTCAGTTATAAATGTTCTTTTAGATAGAAGAAGGATCCTTTCAGTGGATAAGTTACTTGCATGGCTACAGTGGAAACATGATTTCACTTAAGCAAAAAAATTATTGATTAGTGAAGGGGTGTACATAAATAAGCTCGACATTCGAGCATTTGTTTTTAGTATGGATTTGCTTTGCATATTGCTTTCAGTGTTTGAATGTTTTCAATTTTAAATAATGAGCGAGAAGTGCTCTCAGGAAAAGGTCATAGTTTGCAGGAATGAATTGGAAGAAGGCACATTGGTCTACGGTTCTTGGTGCCTCGCAGAGATGATACCATCCTGTTGACTAGCGAAAGTGACCGTTCGTTAATTGGAAGAATGAGTCCGGTCCAAGATTGTCTAAATAACCCAAGCCGTTTGGTATAACTCGTTCTGACGGGTTTAATGGCTCTGTTAACCAATCTAAAAGTCCTAAAGAAACAAATAAAAGAATGAAATAATTAACTAATTACTAACTAGTATATATATATATATATATATATA
>SNQJ01S0259542.1:438-11150 GCA_010110895.2 Picea sitchensis | reverse complement strand
TGCCCCAATTAAGGGGTAATGAGCCAATATTAGGGCTTAACAGATATGTGGTGCTCTGGTGGCCCTGAACATCCTGATGTAGGTTGATCATTTTTCTAAATACCTATGGGCTACCGTTTCTATCATTTTCTTGCCTGTCACAGATAGTCATGGGAATTCATTCTTAAAAATTATAAAATGAATGTGGGTGATGAATTCATCACAGATGAGTGCGTAAGATTTTTTTTACCTGTTCTCCCATAGTATACTGAAGTAGACCTGGACCGGGAGCTCCGCAACATGCCATCTTAGATTCATGTCGGCAAAGATGTTCCTTGATCACATGACATCAAGCAGGTATGAGGCCATGTATAAAGTGGATGCCTCCCCTCCCTTCGGCCTGAGCCTGTTGTACACAGATGCTTAATTGTTTTGAGATTATCATTCCCCAGTTGAAGCTTCTCCCAGGGATTGCCACTGTGTATGTTTTTTAGTTGAGAAAAAGTTATAAATATTCTCCTTATTACTATGGTTTGTGATATATTCTTTATTAAATTTTCTATTAATTTGGAGCAATTAGGGAAGAAAATGGTTAAAAATTCTTTAGGAAATATTATTGAATGATATTAGATATTTTCTGAACTTTGGTTTCAATTGTTTTGATTTTATTGCAGAAATGGACAATTGTTGTTAGCTAAAGATGATTAAGAAGATCGAAGGAATAAGGCATAAAACAATTTAAAAGAAGATTGACTTTTTATTTTGCAATCTTCATAAATAGTAAAAGCAATACTGAGGATCTCTCGATCCTCAAGATATCTTAATTTACTTATCTCATTGTAATATATAAAGGATAGTTAACAATAGAGAGATAACCAAGAAATTTAACCAAGCATTCAGATCTCTTAATTGTTGACATTTTGTACAACAATCCATTGTAAATGATTTACCAATTACGAAATTAATGAAAGCTTCAAGCGTTTTGATCATTTTTGCAGATAGATTTTTTCGTAGCAATGCCTTTTGAAGACCGTGGGCCCAATCGAAAGGAGTTATTGTCTCATCTGTAATCATATCAATTCTGTTATAATTCTGTGATTTGAATTTCCTTTCAAACAGTTAGATAGATTTGATAATGTGTTGATTCTTTTATGAATTGGTTATGTTGTTCCATTTGCAGAAAATAGATGTTACATTTGAAGGTTGTTGATTGTTGTCCCATTTCCAATTGTTGTAGATTTATCGCGTGTGAATTCATTTCAATTAAATTCGCGTTTATTGTTCTTTTCTCATTTGTTGTTCCTTTTATTAAATTCGTAGTTGTTTTTCCTTTCATTTAATTCACATTTGTTGTTCCTTCTCAAACATTTAGTAGACCGTTGTTCTTTTCCAGTAGATTAATTAATCATCAAGAGATTAATTCATTAAGTGTTTTTGCAGATTAAATTATTGTTTCTTAGATAATTGAATTCTGTAAATTGATTGATGCTTTGATTCATGGTGTGTTATTATTTTCATTACAATTCTATCGAGTGAATTATTAATTTCAGAGTTTTTAGTCAATGTGTGAAGAGCTTGATTATTGCAGTAATCTAGATAGACTCAGATTTGTTGTAGTTGAATTATCTACACAATTTAAACCTCCACAACTATCTGCATAGACTTTGTTGATATTCTTGAAAGAAAAGACAAATCCTCGGTTGATAAATTAATGTCACACTAAGGTTGTTTTTAGGACATCTTTAGAGCCCAACATATGCCAAACGCATCCATGCTTCTGAAAACTTAGAGCAGTCCTTTTCTCCATATAACTGGCAGATGAGAGCCATCAAATAGATGTATGGATCCCTTAGGTTAATCGCTCCATACCATCCATTTCTCTGGTTAGTGAACTTCTTGTCCTCCTTCCACCATGAGGCCATCAACCGGTTGGTGTCATGGAACTCATAGAAATTCACCACGAAGTCTGTGTTGAGCCACTCCTCTGGGTTCCTGATCTTGTAGTATTTATGGAATTCTATCAGGAGAAAAAATCTAACACATCCTCCATTATCATCGTTGATCAAGCATTTATGCCCATCAAAGTGGTCGATGATCCATTTCAAAACCTCTATGTAGAGGAAAACCAGGGTTCTACATGCCACCATGTGTAAATACGATCGTCAGATGTTCAGGAACACATGGTCATCGAGTGCCCTCATGTCTAGGTCATTCTGTGGGATATACTATGGGTATTCTTCTCGACTAATTCTGTTAAAGAGATCCCCACAGTGTGGTAGTATTACTTTTGATCTGGTGCTTTCTTTGGTTTCATTGAAGTTTGGAGGCTGGGAAAAATATTTATTTGTTGATGTTTTGATGACAGGCTCCACCCTGGGAGCGTACTCCAACTGCCTCGCAGTCTCTAGAGACAAACCTTTGCCTATTTTAGCTTCATTTAGCTTGGGCGCCCTCAACGAGCATCTAGTGGTTGGCTTTCTCGGTGGCATATTTCCTGCAGCTAGAGCATAGTTTTGAGACTATGTAAGAAAACTGGATGTATATATAATTACAACCAGCGAATTGACCAACTTGAAAACATACCTCTGCAACTTGTTAAACCTGGTTTTGATAATCGAGGGTCTATAAAATCTCGAGGCGCTTGCTTTTCTCCTTTGTATGATCTGGAATTTAACTTGTGCACAGAATGAATTGGTTCAAAACCATTCTATAGATTTAAATAGGGATGAACTTACCTTGTCACATCAGCCATTCAATTCGGGTTATGAGTGTAATTTCATTAAATCTTCTGCCAGATCTTCAAATATGTTTAAACTTAAATTCATTGTGGGTTAATGGCGTGGGCGCGGGTGGTAATGTGGCCTATCAGTGATTTCAAATTGTTGTTGTTTAATCGGCACATGAGGTAGCCACAAATGTAGGTTCGGGCATGAATTGGTCTATTAAATGTCCAAATCCGATCGTATCTTATGTCGTGAACATCCCATCGTTCTACTCTTTCAGTTGGTGGATCGGGGGTCAGGATTGTGCTTCAAACACTTTTGTTGATATCCTCTTGCAAAATATTTGATGTTGATCGATCTTTCTGTATAGAGAAGACGTCAAATAGCTGACTAGGGGGTGCGACTAGGACCTAGGGAACCTAAAAATGACTCAGGATAAAACTAGGTTGTACAACCCCCTTACATCGTAAAGACACGTGGAATTTGAGACCAGTGACTTCATTCGCTCGTGTAAATTGGAGTTGGGACTTTCTTTAATCCATACGATCTAAAACCCAATCCTATCTCACCAACGATGAAAAGTGTCAAGGATCGATGATCAGTGATAAACTTACCCAAATGCTCTCAGATTGACTCTCTCGAAAAAGTCCTGATGCCGAAAAAGCATTGGGGATTGACGATCGACGATAATTTTATCGCGTTCAAAATGATTGTTGTAACCTTTCTAGATTTCCCTGATCCTGATAAAGCGCATCAGGCATCGACTATCGTCGATTTATTTACATCCCTTGTTAACATATGTCCTCGTATTTTTCCAATGTCAAAGGGGATCGGATATCTCTTGAACCTTTATGAGAATAACTTATGCAAACCAAATCTTCCTTCTACCGATGTCGATGAGGATCGATGCTCAACGACTATTTTTTTTGTGGTGTTCCTTTACTTTCTTGAGTTTTTTCCGATGATGAACCTGAGTGCGTTAGGTGCATTGTTTAGATGTTGATTCTTAATTTAGGTGTCAAGGTATTTTAGACATGAGCTTTCACAAGTTCAAACAAACCTGAATAGGTGATAAGAGACATGAAAACAAAACAAAGGTAAACCATTTCCCAAAGTGAAATCGAGTGTTGGCCCTTGACCAGGTTTGGAGGAAACACTGGTCATGTTTGACCATTTTCGGGACTTCAACAAGCTAGTCGAAGACGAAGTGCCCAGGCGAAGCATAGATCGCAGGATCTCACCCTTTTTGTGGGATTTTTGGGCTTTTAGGGTTTATGTAAGGGGTATGGGATGTCATCCCATGGTTTCACCCATGTTTAGGCCCCTTTTATAATGTATAAATAAGTAGATAGGACTTATAGCGAAGGTAGTTGAAGGTGTGTCTTAGTGCATGAGTAGTTGGCTTAGTGAATGAGTAGTTCACTTAGTGCATGAATGTATTAAGGAATGCATAGATAATTGCAAGAATTTTGTAAGTGTTTTGTGCATAGAATGTGAAAGTCTTTGTGTTGTGACCTAACTTCGGGAAGGAGGATCTGGCAAGGTGCGCGCAGATCTCCTGTCCTGTGTGGAGTTGGCTCTGTAGCTAGGTGCCTATAAGGAGATTGAAAGAGACTAATAAAGAAGAGAAGAGTTGGTGGACGTAGCCCCACACTAGGGTGAACCATGTATATCATGTGTTATTGTGCTTTGTGCAGTGTTATTCATGGTTTTTATGTGTTTATGTGCTTAATCTTGATGACTGATAGATTGATTCATTAATGCTTAGTGCTTTATATATGAATAAATGTTAGATATTCTCTGATGATATGTGATAATTATTAGATATTCTTAAATATTGGTTACTACTGCGTTGATCTGTAATGAGGGTTAATCTACGATGTGAATAAGAATTAGAGCTTGATGAATATTATTGGCAAAGTGCTCTATTAAGTATCGTGATCACATATCTGTGTCCCAGCTAGGTTGTATACACTTGAGTCCTACAACCCCCCCTGCCTCTACCTCAGCTGAGACTTCATCCTCTTTGTAGGTGTTGTCGAAAGGGTTGGTAGTGTTGGCCCTTGGTTATGCAAGAAATCAAATATTACGGAAGAAAAGGCGAACTGCGAACTGCGCGGAAGACACACTGACCAAGATCAGGTCGAAGTTGTTAGAGAATCAGAAAAGGAGTGAAGTAAGGGTAGATTATTAGTTGGAAGAGAAGACCAAGGAGAATAGATTAGCAAGGAAGATAGATCGTGGAAATCTCAGCAAGCAGAAAAAGCGACCAATATATTCTTTGGAGTACCTCATAGGAAAGAAGGAAGGATAGGCTGGCGAAGCCCAGAAAACGTGGGTCAAGTTGACCTAGGGTTTTAGACACCTAGGTTTTTGGCATTTTAGGGTTTTGACACCTAGGTTTCGGCCTAAGGTTGTCCGAGAGTCATTGTAATTTATAAATAAGGATCAAGAGGACTTGGGTTGGGTTAGAGAACGTAATGAGCAATTATTGTTGTGGAGAGAGAGAAGTATTATGTCGAGAGAGATTCTATCTTGTAAGATATTTAGTGGGGTGGGAAGATCAACCCTACAACTGGGTGCACAGGGAGGGGAGAGAAGGAGAGAGAGCAAGAGAAAGATCTGCAAGATAAGAGCGCAGATAGAATTGTATGTTTTCTTATAATATCAAGAAACATAATTATATGGACGTAGCCCTAGGGAGAGGGTGAACCACATATATCTTGTTGTTCAGTGTGATTGATGTGGTGTTATTTTGCCTTCTGATTATTCTATTATTGCATCATTGGGTTAGATCTGAGATATAACTCTGCAAAGTAGGTTTAAGTTGGTAAATGATATCTAGATGTTGTGTTGTTGTTGTTTTGGACCCACTTTGCATTTCCTCTGGTTGTAGACACCGGTGTCCTACAATCCCTAATTGCTAATTCGAGTGAGACTGCATCTCCTTCACAGGTGTTTTCGAAAGGGCCAGTAGTTAGGGATTGTTGGTGAACTGTTAGATTTGAACCCTGGGTCTGCCCCTATGCCAAAAAATGGTTCTGTTGTGGGGACCAGGATCTTCTTGAGGGAATGTCAAGGTGGTTTCCATCGAAGACAGATATCCATAAGTGGATAGAAGAGAAAGAGAAGGACTTCGCAGAAGCCCAAAACAAGAACCCTAATATTGGCACAAAAGAATGGTTGAGAAGGTATATCTTTACTGATATACACGAGATTTTATTTGGAGGAATTCATAAGGATCTATACGAGTGGTTAGCCAAATTAGTAGATGCCTAGTTTGAAATCAGATATAGACCACATGTGGTTTGGACATCGGTGTTGATCAAGAAGGTCAAGAGAGTTGATAATGCCATGTCAAGAGTAGTAGACCACTGGTTTGATAGCACCATTGGAGGGTAAATCATCAAGTTTTCTATTGATAGAGTAGAGTCATATAGCCAAGTAGAGAGATATTTCTTTAAGGGGCCGAGAGGAAAAATTTTACACTTTTTGAAGTTGAGATCAAGATGCTATTGCATGAGAAGAACATATTGAAGATATAGTATTTGGTCAGATTCAAAAGCTAATGTTAAAGAATTTAGACAGCGACAACAACACAAAGGTTGGACATACGTGCAATGGGAGAACCTTCAGAGAAGTTCCTCTGGTGAACTTGTTTGAGAAGAATCACGAACCACTAGCATAGGAAGAAGGGTTCTAAGTGGAGAAGAAGAAGAGTTATTGAATGAGGAACATTTTGAGTCCACTAGGGCAGACAAAGGGAAGACTGAAGAACATCGTCGAGAAGAATCGAAAACTTTAGGAACTGCGTCGATTGTTGAAGTAAGTACTATTACTCCTCTCATTTTTTTAGCAGCATTAAGTAACCAAAGTAGTCAAAGTTATCAAAGCACTCAAAGCATTGTTACAAGCAGTTCAGTACATACTTGGTCAGGAAACCTAGGAAGATCTATGGTAGATGAGATGAGACTACCCACCTTTAGGGGAGATGGATCTAAAGATCCTGATCAACACCAGTTTTTATGTGAGGCTGTGTGGAGTATTAAGAATGTCATCGATGAAGATGTTAAGAGAGCTCATTTTAGTACTACCCTAAGAGATCATGCACTGAGCTGGTACATGAAGTTCATCCAAGGAGTTTCACAGTCGAAACCGTTGAACACGATTAAGACTGCGTTGACTGTCAAATTCAAGAAACCCAAGTTGGAATCACAATGCATTACAAAGCTGAAGGAAACCAAGAAAAAAGTAGTTGAACCTATTTGGTAATTTGATCAGAGGTTTAAGACCTTGACAGGTTGTTTGAGTTTTCAAATCCCAGAGGAGAAGAACAAATAATGGTTCATTGCTTCCCTCCTACCACACATCAGAGTCCCTCTGATGTGGCAGGGGATTGCTTCATGGGCTGAGGTGTTGGATATCACCATGAAACTAGAAACAACCCCTATGGTATAATCCAGCTCAGGTATGAGTCAAATTTTGAGTCAGCTAACAAGCTTATCTCTATAGGTCATAGATATGAAGAAGGACAAGGGAAAAGATAAGAGAGAGGACATATGGTGTATTATATGCAAGTTAGAAGGTCACGATAAGGAGCATTGTCCTCTATTTCACGAATACTTGGCCTCTAGAGCTCTGAGCCCTTTGAAGCAGGTTACTCTACCTTGGTTTGAGGTATGTACAAATAGAAATTTCCCTAGTGAATGCTATTACATGCATAAATATGTTCAAACATCTACAAATCTTTACTACACATTTTGTAAATCTGTGGGGCATGATGAGAAATATTGTAGAGATTATGACCTCTTGCATGAAAGGTCAAGGGATACATATAGGATTCAAGGAGAGGTGCAGCAAGAAGAAAACGATACGCAATTTAATTCCCTAGGAAGAGGAAAATTCAACCCTCGTGGTGGATTGAGAGGAAGAGGATGAGGAGGAGGCATGGGTCGAGTTCAAGGTCAGATTATTTTTTATAACTATGCATATCCAGGTCACTTGGATAGGGACTGTCAGAACCCTTGTACCACTTGCAGTTACTGCAACTCATTTGAACATTTCATAGAATATTGTCTTGCATTGTTAGCTAAACTTAAGGAGAGACGAGGAGGAAACCAATAAGTACAACTAATCTCAGCAGAACCTTGAGGAGTGGATTCTAGAGTCATTGTTATCACTAGAGGAATTTCTCCTACAGGAGAAGATAGGGTGACCCCAGGGAAGATTTTAGAGGAATCAAGGGTCAGAAAATATGCAGAGAAGACACATGAGTTTGATCCAAGGAAAGAGAAACAGATATTTGAGGAAGCAAGAAAATAATTTGAGAGAGATCAGGCTTCTTCATCAAAGACTCGACCAAAAGTAAGAGAATGTAGGATTCCTCTGGCATTTGATCAGTCTGCTTGGCCCAAAGAAGGAAAAGAGGTAAGTAATCTTATGGAATTCTTATGCACTTGCATTAACTTGATTAAGGATGAAAGAGTTGTAAAAGAGCTACAAAATTTGATCAGACAGTATGAGCTAGGAAAGGTAGATCCCTTACTAATTAGAGAAGTACATCAAGTATCTAAAAATAGAAGGACAAATAAGGAACTACACCTAAATGCTCAGATTTGAGATTATGATATAGATTATGTGGTCCTTGACTTAGGGTCGGAGGTAAATATTATGACGAAGAAGGCCTGGGAACTGATGGGAAAACCTAAGTTGATCTATTCCCCTATCAAGCTTAGGATGGATAATCAGTGGGCAGTAATCCCCTTTGGCATGCTAGAACATGTCCTTGTGGACATCGACGGGGTCAAAACGTTTGTAGACTTCAGAATAATTGATATAGTTGATGATAGTTGTCCTTATCTTGCGTTGTTAGGAATTGATTGGGCCTTCAATAATTCTACTGTTGTTGACTTAAAGAAAAGAATAATGACATTTGAAGGTGATGGCATTAGGTTCATTGCACCTTTGGATCCTGATGAAGGTCGCATATACACAGAACCCATTAGAGAAGAAGACCACGCATATGAGCTAGAGAATATATATAAATTGACAGGACGACAGCAGGATTAAATTAACCCTACAGCAGATGGGAATTCAAGTTGGTGAAGTGACAACGCATGTTCATCGGATTCGTAAGAAGCACTAGAGAACTGGAAAAACAAAATGTATGATTTTTTTGCACGGAAATGTGCTAGATTGACCAGAGAAGTTCGTTGCATTGGCACAACAGTAATTAATTTTCCCACCTTTGATGGTTTGAATCACTTAGCAACTTTCTTACTATAATTTGAAGAAATTGTACTAGTACAATAGAGACTATTGGCATTGGACAAGGCCTTGAAATTAACAATAGAAATATGGTGGGGAGTACATAAGTAGAACATCGTGGACTAGGTGCAATGTCGCACTTTGATGATAGTACGATTCTTAGATCAGATAGAAGGATGCGAAGTTAGATACACAGGTCAAAGTTGTCTGAAAGACCATGTGCAAAGTTGTGAGGAATCTTGGAGAAGCATTCCTCAAGAGCAGTGGGTGCATAAATTCATCAACACGTTGGATACAACGCCTATCAATTGGTATATACAAGCAGAAATGTGCCTCACCACTACAGATTGGTAAGGTATGACTCATAATTTTGTAGCTACATTTTTATTTGAAAGTCAGCACCCTACAGTAGATCAAGATTTACAGGTTGTAAGATAGAAAGTATTTGAGGAGGCACCTAACCTCCCTCTAGAGAAAGATGGCGATGAATGGATTGCACCTCTTCAGAAATTGCAAGGATGTTACAATATCAATGCCGATGAAGACGATGATCCTAGGAATGTGAACATCGTAGAAATATAAGGATAGAGAGACATAGAAGGACTAGGATTCAAACTACATTTTATTGGACAGCTAATTAAAATTAGGAAAGTCAATATTGGGTCAAAGCAAGCACCTAAGTTGGCCAACGTTAGAGATTATTAGGATGATGCCACTATTGATAAGATCACATAATTACTTCATGAATACCAGGACTTGTTTCCAACCAAGTTCACTGATATGAAGGGCATTAAAGGACCGATGGGAGAGATGAAGATTCCCTTGAAACTAGATGCAAGGTCAATCAAACAAAGACCCTACAGATTGAATCCCAAATATAAGAAAAAAATTAAGATTGAATTAGACAAAATGCTAGAAGCAAGAATCATAGAACCTGTTGAAGAGTCAAAATGGATTAGCCCTATGGTGGTTCAAGACAAGAAAACATGAGAGATCAGAATCTATGTAGACCTGAGAAAATTTAATGATTCATGTCTACATGATCCCTTCCCTACACCATTTACTAATGAAGTGTTAGATAATGTGGGAGGATAGGAAGTCTACTCCTTCACCAAAGGATTTTCAGGTTATCACCAGATTAGGATTGCCAAGGAAGATCACCATAAGACCACATTTGCAACAAAATGGGAATCCTACCAGTACACAGTGATGCCTTTTGGATTGAATAATGCACCAGCCATATTTTCTAGTGTGGTGGTCGAAGCATTCAAGGAGTTTTTACATAAATTTATGGAAGCCTATTTTGATGATTGGACTATTTTTATCTTATTGCAAAATCATATTGAATGTTTAAGACTAATGTTAGATAAGTGCAGGCAATGTCAAATTGCCCTGAACCTCAAGAAATGCATTTTCTTTTCACCCTTTGGAGTGTTGCTAGGCCATATTGTGTGTAAGCAGGGGTTTCTGGTAGATCCGTCCAATATTGTCATTATTGTTGATCTACCCCCTCCTACTTCAGTTAGACAGCTGTGCACTATGTTGGGACATACTAGATACTACAGGAATTTCATTAAGGGATATGCAAAAATTACAACACCTATGGAGAATTTTTTTTTAAATATTGTCAATTTCATTGGACAGAAGAATGCTAGTTGTTGGCACAGGGGAAGACCCAAGGTTCAGCTCCAAGAGCGCACCAACAAGCCCTAACTATTGTCCCTTTCAGCAACACCTACGAAG
>SNQJ01S0259541.1:0-12320 GCA_010110895.2 Picea sitchensis | reverse complement strand
AGCACTAAGGTTGCACTTTGCCGAAAGAAACATTTCCTTTCTTTATTGCATGCTACATTTGGAAGTTGGCAAATGTCAATGCTTTCAATTCAATGTTTTTGATCCAAAGTGTCTTAGAAACCATTTAACACACATAATGAAGGCCAACTTTTTCACCCTTTTGAAACAATCTATTCTCTATTCATTGGTTTATGATATTTGTAATATCTTGAAATTTATGCACTTAAATATACTGAAACTAGTTTTCAGGAGTATAAATTAGTAATATTGATAGTTCCCAAGCCAAGAAGAAAGAGGGAAGGGATAAAGAAAGAAAGGAATTACGTTAATGCACTGAAATGGAAAAAAAAACCATGTTATATGGAATTTACTGATAGTTTAAGTAAAAAATAGAAACGATGCTTACATTTGGTTGTCGCATGACTATCTTTTGATTTACATGGATGCTGGAAATTGCATTTTTATATTTCATAACTGGTTTATTACACTTTGGCATATCTCTAGACTCATACCAACATAAGCAGATGCAAAAGTGGATCCCGTGGATCTTTACACACAAGCTGCAAATTTCCGGGACTCGGGTTATGCCAGAACACCTTCTATTATATCATCCATCACATGGAATATGAATTCTATGATATATTAACTAGGCCAGCATAAGGGACAAGGAAGAACACTTCTTTAAAAAAAAATCACTAAGACTTTAAAGGTTTTAATAATTAAGTGAAAGATTCACCAAGATTTTACAAGATTTTATAATTCAGTGAAAGATTCGCCAAGTTTTTACAAGATTTTATAATTCAGTGAAAGATTCGCCAAGATTTTACAAGATTATATAATTGACTAAAAGATTCGCCAAAAAAGTATATATACATATTATATTATTGATAAAATAGACTTCAATTTTTCCTATGTATCATGGGGATTCTCCCAATTATTATACATAGAAATTTAGGGGGGGTTCTTAAAATCACCACTGCCTCCAGAGAGCATTCATTGAGTTATACAGAGTATATCATGTGTAAATTATTCATTATTCATTACGGTTAATGAGAGTTCTTCCATTCTTTCTCTCCTTCTTCTTCTTTCTCAATTTCTCTCGGCAAATGTGTGTAGTATTTTCTATCTAGATCTATTATGTGCAGGTTCAACACATTTACATGGTATCAGAGCTGATGGACTACTAAGCAAAAGCTACACCAATTTTCTTTGCAAGTACAAAAGATTGAAGACAATGGAAATATGGATTTCCAAAAAGATTTCATTCTTACACCTTACAATTACTTTGCATGGAAGGAGAAAATAGTCATAGATCTCTGAACTAGAGGATTGTATAGGTTAACCTTGAATATAGACACAGAACCGAAATCATCCATAGAAAAATCCAAGTATTTAAATCGAATGGATGAAGCATTCAAAACAATTTGTAGACTTATTTCTCCCGATCTCCTTTTTCACATATCTTCCTGTAAGACTCCCAATGAAGCCTTGACCACCTTGGAAGGGATCTTTGGAAAACATGGTGAGATGAGGGGACACATGCTCGAGGTGTAATTTCTCAAATTGGATCCAAAAAGCTTTGACAATATTCAATATTTCTTTACAAAATTCAAGGATTTACTATCGCAACTCAAAGCTTGCGGGGTTGATAAATCTAAGGAGGAGAAACAAATGGTTCTAACCATTCTCTCTAAACTTTGTCCTGAATTCTCTATGTTCGTATCAACATTCCATTCTATCAAATTTACCTCTAGAGCCACTTGGAAGATGCCTTCTCTTGAGGACTTTATCGAATCCCTGACACAAGAGCAAACCAAGCTCATCAACATGGGACAAATCAAAGGACCAAAGGTGCATGCACTTATTGTGCAAGATGGAAGCCATAAATATCAGAAATATAAAGATAAAGACAAAAGGAAATCTCATGCACATACGAAGAAGGAAGGGTACACAAATCCCTTCATCCATTCCTCTGGATCCAAAGGTGGAAATGGAAGAAAATGGGAGAATTGCACGTACTACCACAAAGGATTCCATCCATAATCCACATGCATGCATAAACAAATAGATCTGATGACTCAAATACTTCATCAAAACAACCTTGGAGATTGCATTCCCAAGGGTGCCAAGAAGAAGAAGCCAGAAGATCAGAATCCCAAGAAATGAAATCCTAGCCATGCCTTGATTGCCATCAACTCCTATCCCGATGCTTGGATCGTAGGTTCAGGAGCATCAAATCACATGATTTCCTCAAAAGAAGTCTATTCTTCATTGGATGCATGAAAGGTCCTCCTATTCTGATGGGGGACAACTCTTCAGTTGAAGTCATCGACAAAGGAAGGATTGAACTCACCAACGAAAGCTTCGAGAATGTGCTGCACGTTCCCAAAATTTTCATCAACTTTATCTCTGTGTATCATATGACAAATTATGACACTAGAAATAAATTCATATTCACACCAAATTCCTTGGAAATCTATGACATGCAAACCAACTCCAGGGTTTCTACCGGTGAGGCAAACCATTAGTCTAGATTGTATACATTTTATGAATTTATTGAACTAGATTCTGCTTTGTTTCTTACTCATGCTGATGAAAGTAGTAGGATATGGCACGAAAGGTTTGGATATTTGAATTTAATATATATGCAACATCTTAGGAAGAAAATATTGGTTGGTTGTATACCAGACATCCATTTCTCCAAGGGAGTATGTGAGGGATGTGTTCTTGGAAAACACCCTCAAGGGAAATTCGACAAAGGAATGCATTAGAGAGTTTCCACACCTTGATATCTGATCCATAGTGACCTCATGAGTCCTTTCCCACATCCATATATCAAAAAATTGAGGTTTGTTCTCATTTTTGTTGACGATTTCTCTCGTTTCACATGGATTTACTTTCTCAGGAAAAAATCCGAGGTCTTTCAACACATCAAAGATTTCAAAGCCTTGGTTGGGACACAGTCAGAAAATAAAATCAAAGTACTTCAAACTAATAACAGGGGAGAGTATGTCAATCATGAGATCCATAATATTTTCCATGAGGCAGGAATTCATTTGCAACACACAGTTCCCTATACTCCTCAACAAAACATAGTTGTTGAGTGGAAAAACATATCTCTAAAGGAGATGACATCTTGCATGCTGCATGAAAAGTCACTACCATAGAGACTATGGGATGAAGCACTTAATTGTGAAACATACATCCAAAATAGATCTCCCCATAAATCTGTCAAGGACAAGACCCCCTACGAGGCTTAGAGAGGCCTCAAAACGGAAGTGACCCACTTTCGTATTTTCAGTTCACGTGCATGGGCCTGGATTCCCTTTGAAAAGAGGAAGGCACTTGATCCACAGAGCACTGAGTGTATTTTTTTTGGATACCCCGACGGTGTGAAGGGATATAGACTTATTGATATTTCCTCGGATCAACTCATCATTGAGTGAAGTGTCCAATTCGAGGAAAGTGTCTTGCATGTACCTCAACAACCACATGCAACACCTTCATTCTTCCACCTGTCCAAGATGATGAGCATGCACATGCCGACTCTTCCTTAGATGAGAGTTTTGATTAAGAGGACTCAGATGATTCAGATATAGAGTCAGTATAATCAGATGCAGAGTTAGAGCATCCAGATGTAGTTGCAGAGCCAGAGAAGAGGCCCAAGTGGGCACAAACTACTCTTCAGGATGCAGGGGATCTCGTTGGTGATCCAACCGATACTAGGACGACTTGATCTGATTTCAAGGAGCCTCCTATTTCACTCACTGCCACTGAACCATTTCCCTCCAGGAATTTTTTCTTGTTTCAATCTTCAGATCCATAGGCTTATGGCGAGGCTAGTGGAAATCCCTTTTGGGAATCCGCCATGCAGGAGGAGTATAACTCCCTCCTCAAGAACTAGACTTGGGATATGGTTCCCCTTCCTTCTAGAAGGAAACTTGTCAGATGAAAATGGGTCTACAGGATCAAGACCAGATTGGATGGAAATATTAGCAGATACAAAGCCAGGCTTGTTTCCAAAGGATTTCAGCAGGTGCATGGTATTGACTATGATGAGGCCTTCAATGCAGTAGAGAAGATGGATTCCATACGTTTTTCACTTGTCAAGGAGACATCCAAGGGGTGGGAAGTCCAGCAGATGGATGTGAAGAATGCATTTCTTCATGGTGATGTCTCTGAGGAGATCTATATGGAGAAACCCCAGGAATTTATGCATGACTCATCTTTGGTCTGTCAACTGAAGAAATATATTTATGGCATCAAGAAGGCTCCGAGGGCATGGTATGTCAAGATGGAATGCTACCTGTTGTCACAAAACTTTGTACGTTGTAAATCAAACCCGAATGTCTACATGCTCCAGATGACTGATTCACTTCTACTCTTAGTTCTGTATGTTGATGATTTGTTGATCACCGGTTTCTCAACTTCAATGATTGCTATAGTCAAGAGGATTCTACATGACAGGTTTTTGATGATGGACATGGGTCCTCTACACTTCTTCCTTGGACTCTAGATCAGTCAAGATGCATCAGGAATCAAACTGTCTCAGGATAAGTATGCACGAGATGTCCTTAAGAGATTTCAGATGACAGGCTGGAAGTCTACTCTGACTCCTTTCCTATCAGGAGTCAAACTTTAGGATGGCAGGGAAACTCCACTAGTTGATAGCACACTGTACATTCAACTAGTGGGGAGCTTGTTGTATCTCACACACTCTAGATTAGACCTCTCCTATGCATTTGGCACAGTTTTCAGGTTCATGTAGGAGCCACATGAGCTACATTGGAAGGATGCAAAGCATATCCTTCGATACGTACATGGAACCATCACCTTTGGGATTAATTATGCAATAGAATGTACAGTATATCTCATCGGGTTCACTGATTCTGATTGGGCTGGAAATAGCACTGATCGCAAGTCCACATTTGGGTACTCACTCAGTCTTGGTTCTGGTCCTATATTTTGGTCGAGCAAGAAGCAAGCTACCATTTCTATAATATACCAGATATAAAAAGTATGCAGAACAGAAATAAAATGCTAGAGATGGTGGAATAACAACAATATAACTAGAATAATCACCACAATAGCACTGAAATGATATAAGAACAACAACATAAATAACACTTTGATTCTGAAAGCAATGTTCACAGGCCTCTTCGAGGGGGCAGCCTCTTGTTGAGCAACGCTCTATTACAATATTATCCAAGCTAGGGTTCTCATACCCTCGACTCCTATTTATACTAAATATGTCTATTAAAAGAAGCATCTAGAGGAAGATCCTTCTAGAAGCGAAAGCTTCTATTACGTATTCTTACATCCACCTTATTCTATTTTGTTGAAAGGCCTTATTAATATTGACCTTTATTACATCCGAATATATTTTTCTACCTATGTGCGGGTTAGGACCCTAACGTGTCTGCCCCCTTAAAAACAACCTTGTCCTCAAGGCTTGAGATGAGGAAATTGCTTTAGAATGGTAGCTGGTTCCCAAGTGGAATCTGCTGGAGTTGTATATTTCCATTGGACTAGCACTTCCTTGATGGTTCTCTGACGTAGGCGACGCTCACGCTGGTCCAAAACTGCTTCTGTCTCTAGCCAAATGGATCCTTCTTCAGCTAACTCGGGAAGGTTGGTTTGAATTTGGCACTTAGCTCCAATCACCTTCTTTAATCATGAAACATGAAAAACAGGATGTAGCTTCGAATGGCTGGGCAAAGATAACTAATAGGCTACTTGTCCCACATGCTTGAGAATGGTATAAGGACCATAAAATTTGGGCGCTAGCTTCTGACAATGCTTGGACTTGAGGGAAGTTTTCTTGTAAGGTTGTAGTCGAAGAAACACCTGATCCCCTTCTACAAATTGACGTTCAGAGTGACCTTGATCTGCTTGTTGCTTCATGCGATTCTGTGCCATGAAGAAATTCTCTTTGAGGGTATGGAGAATATCCTCTCAAGCTGTAAGTGTTTGGTCAATTGCCTGGACCTTCGAGGCACCCGGTAAGTATGAGAGAACTGAAGGTGGCTTCTATCCATATACCGCTTCAAAAGGAGTCATGCGTGTAGCTGTATGGTATGAAGTGTTGTACCACCATTCTGCTAGGGGTAACCATTGAGCCTACTATTTTTTTTTTTTCGAGGAAAAACACCTCAAATATGTTTCCAAACACTTGTTGACAACTTCCGTTTGGCCATCAGTTTGGGGATGATAAGTTGTGCTGAGATGAAATTCGGTGCCTTGTATCTTGAATATTTCTTACCAAAAATTGCTTGTGAAAGTTGGGTCATGATCATAAACAATAGAGTGCGGCATGCCATGAAGCTTGAAGACCTGATCCATGAAAATTTGAGCAACCGTGGATGCTGTAAATGGGTGTTGAAGGGATCAGAAATGAGCATACTTGGAAAGGTGATCAACAACCACCATGATGAATGATTTATTTCCCGATTTGGGTAAGCCGGTAATAAAATCCATAGAGATATCCTTCCAAATAACAGGTGGAATCGGGAGCAGTTGTAGTGTGCCCGGATATTTGACTATTTCTCCCTTGTTGCATTGACACACATCACATACAACGAAAAAATTACGAATGTCTTGTTTCATACCATCCCAGAAAAAGGAATGTTTGACCCTGTCATAGGTTTTGGTGAACCCGAACTGCCCTACTGTGGGTGTAGCATGAAGCTTGGAAAGTACCGTGGATTTAAGCTTTGATTGTTTACTTAAATACAAACATCATTTGTATCTAAGTTCATCATGGAGCCAAGAGTACCCTGGGGAAGCTGGAGCATTGGACTGCAATTTTTGGATTAGATGCAAACTTTTGGGATCTTGTAGCCATTCCTGGCAAACGACTTGGAGCCAATCTGGTACAATGAATGAAAGAGAAAAAATGGATACTTCATCTTCATATTTTCGAGAAAGTGCATCCACAACCACATTGTCTTTGCCTTTCTTGTAAATGATCTCATAATCATATCCAAAGAGCTTAGTCACCCATTTTTGTTGTTCTCGGGAGGAAATGTGTTGTTCCAAAAAATAATTGAGGCTTTGATGGTCTGTCTTAATTTGGAAACGCTGCCCCTGTTGAAGCCAGGTTTGAAAATTTTCACCTTTAAAACTAAAAATTTTCTCTTTTGGGATTCATCTTTTCATAAGGTATAATCCTCACTATCAGTCCCAAAGACCGGTACCAAAGTCCCGAAATGATTTCATTTCTTCGTTATAGTTAAAGACAAAAAGCTCAAGTGTTATTAAAGTCTAGATGCACGTTCTATAAAGTACTTCAAATCGCGATAATTTAAAACCCTAAAGGAGTTAATTAACCATCTTTTAATCTTTCGAGATTCGGGGTTTACTCAGAACAACACCTCTTCAATACATTTTGAATCGTGAAATCCTGATTCTTGATTTCCTGAAGGAAGTGAAAGTCAGTCTTAATCCTAATTAATTAATTTAAAACTAATCCCATCGCAATTTCAGGATTCAGGGTTTAGGGGTGACATACCTCATGTAACCGCGATCCCCGAAACCCCAAAACGCAAAGTCCTGACTCAATACTGAAGTTAAGGCTTAAAACTAATCTCATCGCGATTCCTGGATTCGGGGTTTAGTGGTGACATACCTCATGTAACCGCGATCCCCGAAACCCCGAAACGCGAAATCCCGACTCAATACCGAAATTTAAAGAGAACTAACTTCATTTTAAAAATATATTTAATGGTAATTAAACTTCTTAGGTACTTTCTTTTCGGTCTCCGTCAAAAGAGATTTTTTGAATGTTGATTTTAGAATTGCCGAAATATGACCACATTAATAACGGATAGATCGTGATTTCTGTGACACAAATGCGTATCTCAGAAATATTCTTTGCATTAAAGGTATTAAATTCTTGACAGCTGCGTTAGTACTTTCACCATAAAATGAGTTAAAAGAAAATTAGAGGTTTGTGTTTTGAAACTTATTCTTGCTTTTTCTATCAGAAGTAAGATAATATAACCGAGATTTCACACCTCTCTTCTGTGACAGGTTTTCGTTCCAATACAGAGTCATGACACCAAAGAAGAGACCCAAGAAGAGTGAAGATACAACTGAGAGTTCCAACCTAGAGGGAGATGTCATATCAGACACCACACCGCATGCTATCGACTCAATAAAATCATGGAGACAAATTTATGAAAATCTAGACTGCGAGATAAAAAATTCCCCTAACGACTCCGAGAATCACCTTCGGGACATAGCAAAATCAGAACTTCACAAAATTGCAACACGCCCACGGCTCATGGCGTACAACGACATGATCTGTTGGGATTTGGACAAGGTTGATATTCCAACGAGAAGCATTTTAAATGATCAAGGGGCCATTATCGACTCATTCAGACCTAAACATATCCAAGTTATGTACAAACTCTCACCCAATCCTAATTTCATTTACAATGACAATTTTATAGCGGAATTCCAGAGAAAGGAATGCACTGAGGTAGACCAAACTTACCCCGATTTAATCAAAGGTTGGTGGAGATGTCCATCAAAATTTAGGGCCTATACACATGGAATTTATGCCACAACCTCTTTGAATGAGTACATGGTTTATGTATCCATGATGCTGTGCAGACTCTTGAGAAAAAAGAATCCCTGTCATTTCCTCGTAGAATGGGTGCCCTTTTTAGAAGAAGCACCAGAAGGATATAGTTTCAACTGGGACAAGATTTTATCTGATAATATAGCCAAAGAGATTTTGGATTACAGAGCTGCAAGATCCCGAGGTCAACCAGTGGCCTTCTACATGTCAGCATACCTCATGGATGCAATTAGTTATGACTCCATTTCCCCTGATGAATTGGAGTTGGAACATAACCTGCCCTGAACCCATTCATGAATATCACTCTGAGTTGTGGGAAGAAACTGCAAAAAAATTGTTTTACGAAATTTTCCATTTCGTGGTGATACCAATGCATAAAATGTTTTTCGACTGTGACCCTCCTCACATTTTTGAAGCAGTTTCAAATAACCTCAAGCAAATAGCAGACTGGTTCATTGAAGAAAGATTCTCCTACATCAGGGTTTATGGGTGCTCAATCCCCCCTCACGCGCTTCCAAAATTCCTTCTGGATAGACTAGTGTGTAGGGAAGTAGCACACCAAATAGTAAAAGGTGGTATTGGAATAGAGCTAAAGGCAACTCAAAAGAAGGCCTGGCCAATCTTCCCTGTGCACATCAGGAAATTTTCATTACTAAATTTGGGACATTCTAGGGTGGAAGCAGAAGCACTTGAAGAAGTTAAACTGTTAAATATTGAGTACAAAATGCATGACACTTATCAATTAGTGAACAAACACTTGATACACTACAATATGAAAGCTTATGAACATGAGGAGTCCCCTTGGGCGACATGTTCAAAGGGACCAAGTCTTATAAAGAAGTGTTGGAAATAGTACAGACACTGCCGTCCGACCTGCAGGTCAGCTTTTAGACCTTTCAGAAGCATCGACAGAGTGGTCTGCCCCAAGTACTTCAAGGAGAATAAATTATTCTCCCCCAGGAGAAATAAAGCATTCCACCAGGTTTCGAGCAGGAAGCACCAAAGAAGGGAAATCCCCAAAAAGCCCTACATGATATAGAAAGGCCTCCACCAAGCAAAAAGACCGAAGCAGAGAAAAGGTCAGGGAGACCTCCCAAGTCTAGTAAGACTACTCCCACTTCATCACCAGGGGTTGATGTCAACACACCTAAGGCAATAGGAGGGAAAGGATCTACGGAGATAGGGAGTCTCATAGCTTCCTTAACCCCCTTACAGTCCACTTTTGGACTCCCACAGATGGGAGTTCTATTTGTTGATGACCTTACCTCCATTCCCATAGATGAAATTCCTCCTTCCGATTATTTTTTCAGTAGAAAAAGGAAGGCCATCCTGAAACAGGAGATGCATAAGAGGGAGGGGAACATGGTTAAAAAAAATAAAGTCTTGATAGAAGGAAAAAAATTGGAGGAAGAAGATTTCGATACAGAGATAGCAGGTTCCATGGGAGCCATGGCAACAACAAACTTTTTTACTGTGGGAAAAATGATAACAAGGATAAAGAAGAGTGATAAAATCATAGCACAATTACGAGAGCAATTAAAGAATGCTGAGGAAAGAATTAGAGAAGAAATGAGTAAAAGCTTGGAGCAGACAAGGGCTGCCGAAAGGTTAGAGGTTCAATCAATCAAAATGAGTTTGGACGAAATGAGCCAGGAAATACAAACAAGTCAGCTACAGATTACTCAACAAAGGGATCACCAAGAATAGTTGTAGGCTAGACTAGTATCGATGGAAGATCAGATTATAGACCTAAAAGCTTTCCAGGCCTAGTCATTGGAAGTGCATTCAAAAATAGAAATTGAACAACAGAAATTGATTTCCGAGATAGAAATTGTTCAGAATTACTTTCAAGGAGTAGATAATGCCTTTGATAATATTATCCTGAGGGAAAAAGAAGCCAAAGCAGTGAGGATTACTCTCCAAAAGGAAATTATATATTCGACAGGTGAAGAGGTACCCAAAACTACAAAATTATCAGCCACACAGAAAATCAGAGGCGATATCATGCTCAAGCTATGGGAAACCAACATAACTGAAAGAAAAAGAATAGCCAAAGAAATCAAAGATGAATGTGAAGACGTTTTTGATCTTTTAGACAAAGGGTCATTAAATATTGGAAAAGGTAATTGTACAGGACTTTTGGGACAGATCAATATTGTAAGATATCAATTAAATTTTAGGGAAAATTTGAGTGAAATCCAAATGGAAATTTCACAACTAAGAAAAATCGATGTCACCCTAATGGACAGGTTGTTAGTTGAGCCTAACTTAAAACTGCAGTCAATAAAGTTTACAGATAAAGGAGTTGATGACCGTCTTTCCAAGATTCAGAGAAAGGTTTATCTGTTCGAGGCAAGAGATCTTCCAGAACCCCCCAGAAATTTTACACAGTTCCTGGAGAGATGCATTAAATGTATCGAATAAAAAGGAGAGTCATCAACAAAGTAAAAGTATTATTTGGAAGAGTTTTACTTCAAAGAACATGAAAAAATGGAGAAGATCATGAAAACGGTTTTGGATCTATTTTTTTATCAAATAGTCAGTCTCTAAGAATTAGGAAATCACCAACCATCCTAAGATTGACGGTTTTGTATAAATGTAATTTTTCAAGACTAAGAAAGGGATTTTTTCTGGATGAATTGTAAAGAAAAAACTTCGTTTTGCCTGAATTAATATAATATAGATTGAAGATTCCAGATCTGGTCAAGCCTGAGTTATGTGTTTCTCTGTCATTCAATTTTTATTTCATACTTTCGTTTGAAGTGTTTCATGTGATAATTTCTATTATAGTGATTGAACAGTCAGATTATCTAATCGTTTGCAGTTTTTCCTCTATATCAGCTTTCAACGGATATAAGACCTATGAATGTTTTAGGACTCTGAAATTGTATGCTTCTGCAAAGTTATCATCCCTTTTTCTTGTATTAACTTAAAATGAGATTCCTCTTAATTTGATGCCTCATTTTTGTTATACAACTACATGTTTCCTTTTTGTTCTTCATTCCGTACACTGTCTCCTTTAAATTTGACTCGGATACTAGAAAAGGCCTTTATTTCTATTATACTATTGATTCATAATTTGGAAGTTCTATTTTTATAAATTCGAACCAAAAATTTGCAACCTTGAAAATATTCTTGATTTACAAAAAAGAAACCCTTAGCTTTCATGACTGTTCCAGTTACCAGACAACCCAATATAGAACTAGGTCTATCAGATCAAATGAGCATTGTGTTAAACCTATTCAATACCATCTTACAAACATCAAATACATGGGTATAACTTGAATGATCATGGGCTGCAATTGAAAGGGATATTAGCATTCAATAACAATGCGAAGCTAGACAGAGATAGTTAAGGAACCAACTGTGATCTCGGTTTGCTTTAAACTAGTTCTTTTTACCCATTAATTATCTCTACCTTTTTCAGATGCCTTGACGGTATACTTTAGAGACTTAAAGTATAAACTCAGGAACAACATCTTTTTGGCGCCACTGTCAGGGACCGACAAAACGAATCTTTTCCTTGGGAAGAACGACATTGACACTTTCTTTCTTTGATAGTGAACAAAGATCGAAAAACCTTCTAAGGCTACTTTTATGTTGTTGAAATAATGTAACTACAAAGAGTATTCTTATTATTATTGATATATTATTCATAGGATCAATCCCCATTGTGGATTGATCATGTCGGTTATTGTAATAGGACCAAATCCCCTTTTGCGGATTGGTCAAAAGA
>SNQJ01S0259540.1:0-12320 GCA_010110895.2 Picea sitchensis | reverse complement strand
TATATATATATATATATATATATACTAGTTAGTAATTAGTTAATTATTTCATTCTTTTATTTGTTTCTTTAGGACTTTTAGATTGGTTAACAGAGCCATTAAACCCGTCAGAACGAGTTATACCAAACGGCTTGGGTTATTTAGACAATCTTGGACCGGACTCATTCTTCCAATTAACGAACGGTCACTTTCGCTAGTCAACAGGATGGTATCATCTCTGCGAGGCACCAAGAACCGTAGACCAATGTGCCTTCTTCCAATTCATTCCTGCAAACTATGACCTTTTCCTGAGAGCACTTCTCGCTCATTATTTAAAATTGAAAACATTCAAACACTGAAAGCAATATGCAAAGCAAATCCATACTAAAAACAAATGCTCGAATGTCGAGCTTATTTATGTACACCCCTTCACTAATCAATAATTTTTTTGCTTAAGTGAAATCATGTTTCCACTGTAGCCATGCAAGTAACTTATCCACTGAAAGGATCCTTCTTCTATCTAAAAGAACATTTATAACTGAGGTAGCTGAAAAGAGTGAAAGATGATAATCTAAAAAGCCATACTTACAGCTATGGAACTCTATCTTTATAAAGTCAATGATACAAGATCTATGATTCCATACCAACTCCATGTAACTTGCCACAGATTCATAAAAATCATAAGAGAATGCCTCTTCTTTCTTTTCTTTATAAAGTCAAGGATACAAGATCTATGATTCCATACCAACTCCATGTAACTTGCCATAGATTCATAAAAATCATAAGAGAGTGCCTCTTCTTGCTTTTGAAAAGGAATAGGTTGTTTTTTTAGTTTTTTCATCTTTCATTGCTCCATGGTTAAAGATATTTTGTTCAATGTCTTCTATAGGTACAGATTTAGAAATAGCAGTCATAAGCTTGTTGATTCATGGAGATTGTTGTTCAATTGTTGGTGATGAAGATAGGATCAGCTGCTCTAATGACTCTTTCTTATCTTTGTCACTACCTTCCCAAAAATCTAATTTACAGCTATCAATCACAGGGTTATTGCTAAGAGGTTCCAAAGATGTTGTGGTAAAAATATGCTCATTTGAATTATCTAAGTACTCATCAAAAATAGGTTGATCTTCATTAATAACATGCTGAGAATCTCTTTCTGACAACATATCATCATGAAGACAACTAGAATCCTCTTGAAAGTCATGAGGAACAAATGCTTCTGCAACAATCTCTTCATTACAAGCATAATCTTCTTCACAAGAAGAATCCTTTTCGTCAGAAAACATTTTCTGGTCTTTAGAATCATCATCATATCCATCATAAACTGGAAAACTTTGATACATATCTAATGATAATGATGGAATTTTTTGTTTATCAATAATGTGATCTTTAAGATGGTTTGAAACAAAAGTTACTTCACTAACAAATTGGTCTTCACAAAGATTGGAATCGGTAAACTCCTCATGATGATGACCACTTGAATGGTCATTATTAAATCCATCCAAAGCTTCGTTCTCTTGACATATATCTTTACTAATTTCATCACTAAAACTTTCCCAATCATTATTGCTAAGAGATTTTTTAAATTTAATTTGCTCACATCAGTCTTTGAAAAGAAGCTAAGCAAAATAAATTCTCTTACAATATGAATGAAATGCAACATGAAAATCCTTTAGTGAATAAATGCTAGAGATAGGAAGAGATTGGTACCATTGTCTCGCATCTCCTTCCAAGGAGTACATAAACATTTTCAACAATACATCTTTGTGATAAATATCAAGTTGGTCCATGTATTGATGAAAATCAATCAAGTGTCGTGCAGGATAATCGTGATCATCTCCTCTGAACCTCAGAAGGTAGTCTCCCCATTCATGCACAGTAGGAACATTATTTGGAAAACCAGGAACAGTAGAGAAATTTAAAGGTGCAAACCTCCGAGCTAAGATAGCATACATGGCCTTCAACATTCTGGATCAGTGGAGTCGCCAACGGATTCTTCCTTCATGGAGTCATCAGGTGAATGATGCAGTAAGAAAGTGTCCAACTCGTGTTCACCATCAAAAGCTAGAACTGATCGTTGTCGTTCTCCCAGGGATAAATTCTTCGTTCCTTCATTCCCCGGCAACGGCGCCAAAAGATGTTAGCGCTAGAAGATGTTCTCTGACTGTTGGGAGGGCATGCCTAGCACATCTTAGTTGTTGCAATGGTTTGTTTGATGGAAGGTGGATCAAGTAAGTAGACCAGATGAGGAAAAAGAAAGACAACAAGCTGTCATTGGACATGGAATCATATAAATGTCTTATTGATCAAAGGCAATCAAGAAATTTATATGACTTTGTTTGTTCTCCTTTCTTCTCTCTGCCATTGAACAGAAATTCTTTCTGAAAATGTATGGAAGAATACTTGAAATGAAAAAGACTAATGATAGGCAATTACAAGAAATTCTTTGCTATTCAGGAATCTAACATCAATGACGAGCTATTGATTCTCAATATTGGTAATCCATTCAAGCAAGAAGAAAGGATAACAAAGAAATACAATCTGATATAAATAGCTCTCAAGAATCTTCGATGTTAAGAAATATAAAGACATTAGCCCTTTGGCCTACAATATAGCGCACACAGTCATGCCCCTCAAAGCCTCTCTCGAGCCTCTTGATTCCCCCGTCTCAAAGAGGAAATTCCCTCTCTTTGATCCCTTCTCAGCTTTCCAGATTTATTATTAAACTAACTACAAAGAATCTGGAAATGTTGATTTGATTGCTAAAATATTTCCACAATGATTGGTCTCTTGCTGAAGATGTGGATCTACTGCTTTTGATGCCATGTTCTTCAGTTGATCGATCTTCTACCACCTTCGAATGCTACATCTTTCTTCCCCAAATCAGGAATTTTTTTATTGATGTTGGTTTTGTGCCTCAGAACTTAGGATATGACTGCCCACCTTTAAAAATGCTTTGCCATCTGTGAGGTTAGTTGCCTGAAAACACTCAATTGTTGACTTTCATCCTTAAAATCTGGAAATGATGCTTGATTGATCTTTGCCAAAAATAAGGATAATCTTTGACTGCCATCCGACTCTTTAGAACCCTGCAGTAAAGTTTTTTGCTTCACAACAATTCAACTATGACGAACACTATGAATGAGAACCAAAGTGACTTTGTCGGGAATTTGCTTTCAGCTATGATATTCATGTCAAACCTTGTCATCTATATTCGAGCTGCCTATAAAATTAAAAATATACCCTCGACACCATTTGTAGTTACAATCACCAGGATCTCCATCATACATTGGCAATGAATTTACAATAGATTCATTGTCAATATTTAAAACAGTGCTTATTGCATTTGGTATGTTGACAACAGTTCGCCATTTAGCAATCTTGCACCCTGTTTGTAGTACTCGGCATATCTTGAAGCTAATCCATCCAGACACTGGCACCAATATTCATTGTTTGTTCCTGGCAATGGGACTAAACCCTTACTAAATTTGATGCCAGGCATAATATTCTGCTCGCGCAGACAATCAACAAATTTCCTCCCATCAGTTGTGGACTGGTAGAAGGTCCCTTCAAAAAGGATGGAACTAGAAATATATTCCAGAGTCCTGGTGTGGTCAACAAGAGTTGCCTATATGCTTGGCGGTTGGTTTCATTGTTTTCCAGTCCAATGGAAGAGAGCCTCTTCCCACAAATGGCATTGGACTCATCTATGGCAAGAATACTACGACCGGGAAATACAATAATTTTCATGGTTTGATCAAACTCCTCGGCATACGATCTGGCCCTGATCGACATGGAGACCCTCTGTGCTTTGGGTTGCTTGAAGGAATCGATATTTTATGTGAGCGAGTGCCCAGTCCATTGAGAACTGCCAATTTTCAAACCGGCCTTGAGAACAGAGGCTACCATGGCTAGCTAAGCTTTCGAGCTGGAATTCTGCATAATCCCTTTTCACTCGACGAAGAATCTCACCAATGTGTTCAGAAGCATCATCGATTTGTAGATTTAGAGACTAAGAACCCATGTGCTTGCACTTTCGAGCTCGGGCTTGGTAATGACTGTGGTGTTTGGTGCATGAAGATTGGGCTTCCTTCTGCTAATTCTGGCAATGGCACCTCTATCCTTTGTCGACGCGTAGTGCATTCACCATAACGCTCCTTAGTGGGCTCTCCCTTGGCGCCTTGTGTTTGTTTGAGTTCTGAACATTCTTTCGACACCTGTGAATGCTCTATACTCTAGAGCTCGGGTTTGATGTTTATGTAGTGAGAGAGACATTTCATAAGTAGCGAAATTTCGCTGCGTAAACCATGTAGCGAAATTTTTTTTTGAGATAGCAGCTTAGGTGCTAACCCATGCAAAAATCAAGGAAGGAGGGAGAGGGGGAGGGAGTCGAACACTCGACCTCCCCTCTCCAAAACTATTCTGAAAAAACCCACTTGACTACGAAAAATTTGGAGTGGTGGGCGCACCACCCACCCACCACCGGCGATCCTCCTCCCGAGAGCTGCCCTGCCTCACCTCTGCGCGTGAATACCACCAGGGCCGAGTTTGTACACCCCATCACCACGCCTCCACCGTCCTGGCCTCCCTTGGCTGCGGTCTCCCAACCTCTGCAACACGGACCACCTCCTCTTCCAAACACCAGCGCACCCTCTCTGCAACAGGCCGCGGCCCCCACTCCTCAAACCCTCGGCCATCTCCGAGCCGACCTCCAATTCTCCACCTTCGCCCGTTCCTTCCTCTGCACGCAGCCTCCACCAGCTCCGAGCCTTGTCGGCCTCCTGCACCACCTTCTCGGCGGGGGCTCTGCCACCAGGGCGGAGCCAGCACCGCCCGGACCGTGGTTTTAACATGTTAATTTTTAGTACGCATGGAGGGGCTAGCGACAGGGGTTGACCTAGGATAGTAAGGTCATATGGGGGTTACATGAGCGGTGGGATGCTTATGGCAAAGACAAGGGGTTAATCCAAGGTCATATGCTCGACCGAGGGCTAACAACAGGTCTTGGGTTTGAAGGTCATGGTCACATGGATTACCGGATGCCTATATGAAGGGGCTGGCCTTCGATTTTTAGGTCATATAGGGGTCATATGAGCGGTGGGGTCCTTATGGCAGAGACAATGGGTTAACCCAAGGTCATATGTTCGACCCAGGGCTAACAACGGGTCTTGCGTTTGAAGGTCATGGTCACATGGATGACCAGATGGCTATATGCAGGGGCTAGCTACAAGGACCCAATCAGGGTTAAAGCGGTCATATCAGCGACCGAGGGCTGAGTGTTTTAAACATGTGGGTTGCTTTTATATGTACATAGGTCACATGCGGCCTGCATATGACCAGCTTCCGGGGCTTAACGCCGGGAAGGAGCCAAATTTTGTGTTTAAAAAAGGTTTTGTTCGGTCATATGGATGACCAGGGCTCAGGTATGCGTTTGGCGGGAGGTGTTTACATATGGCATATGGGGGTATAATATTATTATAATTTTAATTTTTTATATAGTTTTTTACTTTAAATTTTATTCTTTTAGTTATTATTTATTTTATATTTTAATTTAATTTTAGTTTGTTACATATATATATATATAATTTGAGTTAAATTATATATTAAATACAATTATTATTTTTTATTTTAAAACTATATTAAAAATATTAAATTTTGTTCCACTAAGATTACTGGGCCTTTTTAATTCGGTATTTCCCTCATTCGGAGGTGGATTTTCGCCTAGAAATAGTCAAAATGATCGGGGCAAAGTGTAAAATGCAGCCACAATATTCACCTTCACAAATTCAGCCGAGATTTTCTGTTTTCCGTGGGATATTATGTAGTGTCAGGGACTCTTAATTGGCCTAGAAATATGTATTGAAAGGAGGCCTACTTGGAGGCCACTGGGACCGAATTTCCGGAATTCGAAAGAGACAGATTTCAGCTACATGGATGTAGGCCTATAGCATCCTGTCATTTCTGATTTTGCAAATTTTTCCCTGATCAACCCTTCAACCAACACTTTCTCACAAACCTTTTTGGGGCTATATCTTGCTCATCCGGAGCCTGGTTTCCACCAAACGAAAGGCAACGGAAAGCTGGTGAATAGAGATACAACATAGTGGCATAAAAAATCATATTTATGGCTATTTGGTATGAGGGAACAGCCTTCCAGGTTTCAATCCTAGGGGGGTCCCTTAACCAAATTAGGTCTGGATTGAAGCCATCCTTCATTAGCTCACAAGGATACTTCTAGGCAGCAAGGGGGTGATAAAACCAGGTCTGAAAAGTTCCTAAACATCAGGCATTTCCTTACTAATGGAGGCCTAATCAAAGACCCCCTTCCCTCTAAAGCAACCCTAAATTTTCCTGAAATCATGGGCCCTCACCTCGGTGAATCTCGCAGACATTGATGACCTGGAACACCATGAACTCACATCATTTACAGCGGCAAAACAACGCAGCAATCAAGGTCTCATTGGAATGGCACAAATTCCAAGACAAATGATGAGGTGGCACCTCAATTTCAATTTCAGCATATTCCAAAATGAAATTTTGTAAAAGTTTTGTCTTTTAATGCTTTACCTTTTTGGATGTAAATATTGTAAGTAAAAGTATCAAATCATATTTGATTTGTTTTATTTTTGGATAAGGATAAAGACATTTACGGTTGGTCCACTTGTCACTTTTTTAAAAGTGATAAGTGTCTTATGACCTAACCCTAGCCTTCACCTCTCATTTATAAATAAGAGGAAGGCTTTGTACAAAAGGGGACTGGTTGAATAAAGCAAGAAAGCTCTGTTGAATTTTCTCCAAAGAGTCTTAGTGTTTATTTGTGCTTATTCTCCTTCGGTTGTTGAAATTGTTTACTTGTTGTTTAAGGGTTGAGGGGTAGTAGTAAATGTTTGTTATGTTAGCTATCTCCAGGAGGGATTGGTTAGCTAGGTGTTTGTTGTTTCTTCCTTGAGTTTAACTTGCAGGTTTTAATTTATTAACAATTGTATTTAACTTGTTTGAATGTGTTTTGTGCATATTTCTGGAAAATGTCTAAGTATTCATCCTTAGTTAGTGTTTAGGAGGTCTAGGGGTCCCTTAGGATAGCCCTCAAAGCCTCTTATCTATGTTGGTTATAGTTGTTTGTGTTGATATTTGGACAACATCAACACAAACAACTAGAATATAAAGTAAATGATAATAATAAATAGTTATTGATTATTCAAGGGACGCATCATTTCATGTATGGTCACAATATGTTCCCTATATATGGAACACTTATCATTGTAATAATATATCAATCATATCTCATATGAAGAAAAACAACACGGTATCAGAGTAGGACTAGAATGACTCCCTCACGGGAGGGCCCAGGTAAATATTAAAAAAAAAAAAATCATTGAACTTGCAGAAGCAAATATGTGATGGATTTTTGTAAGACACTACTAAGATGGACTCTTGACGGTGGATCCGTTGCAGCAGCGAAGCAGTCAATTAACCTTGACAATGAACGTGTTGCATGAATAATCGACCTGTCTTCCTACGTATGGACAATGAGTTCAGCAAGGTTGTCTTCCTACGTATGGACAGTGAGTTCAGCAAGGTTGTCTTCCTACGTATGGACAGTGAGTTCAACAAGGTTGTCTTCAGACGTATGGATAGTGAGTTCAGCAAGGCTTATAGTTGAATCTCGGTTGAATCTGGGCGTTGTTTTTTGGTGACATTTCATCCATCAACGAGGTTTTATGGTTACATTTCATCCATGACGCCTACCTGGTCCTTAGAAAGGCCTCGGGTGCATAGAAGAGATAACCAGGAATTATCCCATTGTTCAGATCTTTGAAAAAATTGAAATGGTTCATTGAGATATTTATGCGTAGCAAGACAATTTTGATTTTTATTGGTGCAGCTGTTGGAGTTCGATAATATCATTTTTGCCATCGAGAGAAAATCCAAGTCTAAGCTTGAAGGTTCCAGAACAGTAAAAAATTGTAAATCTAGATTGGCTTGTGTGTGGCTCAAAGTAGATGCTCATGCTCTGATTGAAAAGGCTTGAATTGACTCCATGGCTTTTTCCTCGCTCAATTTAATTATAGACAAAGAAATGGTGCTCCTAAGAACTTTATACATCTTCTTTGAACTTCGAAAGTGTGACTTATTGTGCCATTTCACTTCTTTTCACTTTTGAAACGAAGGATTCTGGAATGTGTGCAAGACCATTGTTCAAGAATTCAGCAATAGAAACGGTTATTACCTCTGCTTTGATGGCATACCTTGTGCCTCCAACCGCCTAACCAAGGCCAGAGTGTCCACAAGAGAAGCTCACTTACCATTTTCCTTGATAACTGCGAGATCACCCATGTGTTGAGTCTTTGTGCTCCATCATTCAAGTTTCCAGTGCGCAGGAGCAAGAAAAACATAAATAAAATAAGTTTAACATTGACCATTCAAGACACATATAACTGAACAGAAATTTTAGGTTTTTTGAAGTACCTGTGAGACAAGTCGGTTCATATTTGTGTATGTGGGACATTCAATGTCCAAAGAACAATGACAAATTTCATAAATTGTTTCATTATCAAGGAGAATGGCCACATTGGTGTGTTACAGGAGAGAGTTGAGGGAGCTAGTTCCACGGAGAGTAGTCCCAGAGGAGGGAAGTTGTTGACAGAGTAGAGAAGCTACTCTCATTCTTAGTGCTTAGCAGTTACAGAGTCTCAAAGGGAGCAGTTGCATAATCCCAGAGGGAGTAGCTACAGAGAGAGTGGAGGACCTACTCTCAAAGCAAAGAGCCAGATAGTGCTTTGTAGTAAGCACCCTAATCCAGCTTGTGATTTGAGAATACTAAGTTGTAGAAGAGCAAGCATACCAGTATGGTACAGTTGGATATGTCTCAGAAGATGAAGAAACGTTGCGGAGATATACAGTTTTTACTAGGCAGAGAGTGCAGTTGACAAAAAGTGCGCCAGAGGGTGTTGCCTCAGCTTGAGATCAGTCACGATTCGTGGAAGCAGACTTTTATAACACTCAGTACTGCAGAGGTAGAATATATCATAGCCAATTATGCAAGTCATGGAAGCAGTGAGGCTTCAGAGGATTCTCGCAGGATTTCATCCGAGACATGGTGCAGATGAAGTAGCCAAGATTCATCACACAAACGAGCAAGATGGTGTAGAATTCATCTTGATGTGTCTTAGATGGTCAGATAAATGAACCAAGACATTGGTTTCACAAGGAAACCTTGATATGTCTTGTGAGACACTGAGTCGATGAGGGAAACTTGATATGTATTAGACATTGGTTTCATGAGGAAACCTTTATATGTCAAATAAGGTCCAAGATGGCATTCCCTTTCAAAGGGAGACAGTTGAGCCAGTTGATCCCATTGATCATGTAGCTCCAGTTAATGTTTCCAAAGATATTGCAGTAGGTCGGAAGATACTTGCATGGGCTTGTCAGATTCTGCAGGAGGCAGAAGGACATGCAGCTCCTCATGGTACCTTCTAGGAGAGCAAGAGACCTTAGAGATATTCATGATATGCCACAGTTATGAGCCAGATCATTCATTTTGAACCTTCATGTTATGAGGAGGCAACTAGTCATCCAATATGGAGAGATATCGTGATGGAGGAGTATCAATCCATCATGAAGAATGATGTGTGGGATATTGTTATGAGACCTGAGGGGAAGTATGTAGTGACTTCCAAATGGATATACAAGACCAAACACACAATTGAAAGGAGCATCGAGAGGCACAAAATGAGATTTGTTTCTAGAGGATTCTCTCAGGTGGAGGGAATATATTATGAGGAGACATTTGCTCATGTTGCTCCATACACTTCTATCCGGATGATTAATACCCTTGCAACATCCATGGGTTAGACAGTACATCAGATGGATGTAAAGACAACATTTCTCAATGGAGAGATTGAGGAAGAAGTATACATTGAGCAGCCAGATGGTTTCGTGATACATGAGAAGGAGTCTCATGTGTGCAGGTTGAAGATGGTCTTGTATGGACTCAATCAACCACCTCGAGCTTGGTATGCAAGGATTGATGGACACCTCATGATTTTTTGGCTTCAGCAAAAGTGTTGTCGATCCCAACCTATACTACAAGACTGTTAATGGTGAGTCCCTGATTTTGGTCCTCTACGTTGATGATTTATTCATCACCGATACAGAGAGCCTTATTGTTGAATGAAAGTATGCATTGGCCTCTAAGTTCGAGATGAAGGACCTTGGTATAATGCACTACTTATTGGGACTAGAGGTGTGGCAGAGAACTGATGAGATCTTCATGAGTCAAGGGAAGTACACAGTTGATATATTGAAGAAGTTTGGGATATTGAACTTGAAGCCCGTGGCTACACCAATGGTGACGAATCTGAAGAAACTGAGTCTGTCTTCTTCCGATTCTGACGAAATTGATCCAACTCTGTATAGACAGTTGATTGGATAATTGATGTATTTGGTTAACACCAGACCAAATATTTGTTATGAAGTGAGTTCACTTAGCCAGTTTATAAGTCATCTGAGATAGACACACTAGATTGTTGTGAAGCATGTGTTGAGATACTTGTGAGTCACAGTTGGACATGGTCTGATATATACTTCCAGTATTGATATGATATGGCAAGAATATATTGACTCTGATTGGGCAGGGAGCACAGTGGACAGAAAGAGAACCTCCGGGTGTTGCTTCACTTTGGGATATTCCATGGTTTCCTAGTGTAATAGGAAATGAACTTATGTGGCTTTGAGCACAACATAAGCAGAGTACATTTCATTAATTATGACAGTGTGTGAAGTAGTGTGGTTTCGCAAGCTCCTTGCAGATTTATCTGAACATGTGCTGGATTCCACCATTATTCATTATGGTAACCAAAGTTGTGTGAAGATCTCAGATAATCCAATGTTTCATGAAAAATTGAACCACATTGAGATCAAGTACCATTACATCCGAGACATGGTGCAGAGGAAGGAAGTATTGGTGCAGTACCTTCCTAAAGATGAGCAAGTTGTTGATGTTCTTACCAAACTAGGCATTTTCTAACAAACTTGGTGTGGCGGAGAATGTCTCCCTCGATGAGAGGGAGTGTTGATGTTTTCAACTTCCTAAGACATTCTCCAAATCGTACTCCTCTATGACTGAGTTGAGTTGATCTGTGATGACACTTATCCGAGAAGGGATAAGTGTGTTTGGGCTTATAGCCCAACATCCCTTGTGGAGAGCACATGAGGACACGTCCCATGTGGAGAGAACATGAGTACATGTCAAGGGAGTTGATCCTTGATGTCATACACTATGGGAGTTGACCCTAGTGTTTCTAGAGGGTGTAGCCTCTAGAAGTCCACATGGGAGTGTCATGTGTGACAAACTTTCTCCAGATCGTACTCCTCTGTGAATTGAGTTGATTTGTTGTGAGGACACTTATTCGAGAAGGGATAACTGGGACACTTATTCAAGAATGGATAAGTGCATTTGGGCTTATAGCCCAATGTCCCATGTGGAGATCACATGAGGACATGTCAAGGGAGTTGACCCTTGACGTCACACATTATGGAGAGTTGTCCCTAAGTGTTCCTAGAGGGAGTAGCCTCTATAAATGGGGGTTCCATGTGTGACAAACCTTTTGCTACTATGGTGGTCGTGTACCACTGGCCGAGACTGCGTGTCTCTCGACAGTAATTGTGTACTACTATGGAAAAATACCTCCCTAGCTAAGAGGAAGTGTTGATGTTTCAGCATCGGGTAGAACTTCTCCTAGATTGGGTTGCAGAACAAGGGAGATAGGATACATTTATCATAAAGGTGCACTTGTGGTAAATGGGCCTAGACGTATTCCTTCCTTGATCATGACAAGGAATAATATGGACTCTAGGTGCTTGAAGTGTTTTTTCCACGTGTCAGTTAGCATCAGGCCGACATTCACTCATAGGTGTGTAGTTGTGGTGAAAGATCCTGGTGTGGTCTTTTTCCTAGCCATGGTGATTTGAAAGACTCAAGATGTTATATGCTATTACATGTGGACCTAGAGTGAGCCTGATCTCAGAGAGAGTCAATTGGATCAAAAGGGAGAGTCGCATAAGGAGTTTCTCCTCGGTTCAAGTGGGAGAGATACGTCTCCCAAGACTAACAGACAAGTGTCATGAGTCTAGCGTGAAGTTTGTATACTTCATAGACAAGCTTGGCATGATTCAGAATGTCTCCCCCGTTGAGAGGGAGTGTTGATGTTTGGACAACATCGGAAGACAATCTCTTAGAATAATAATTAATAATATGATTATTGATTATTAAATATCATATATAATAAAGTAAATGATAATAATAAATAGTTATTGATTATTCAAGGGACGCATCC
>SNQJ01S0259536.1:2218-12320 GCA_010110895.2 Picea sitchensis | reverse complement strand
TTCTGTCACGGTTTGTTCCAGATCCGGGTGGATCTGTGGAGATTGGTCTGTGTCCGCACTCACGAATTTATCCTTGAACAGGGAGCATGAGGACATTGATATACTAGTCAAGGAAGAACATGTTGTTGTCGCCGCATTAAAAAAATGCAGGTTGTGGAAATTCTTCCGGTGTCCACTCATGCAGGCACAACCTACGTTGTTGAATGCCTTGGTGGATTACTAGCACCTAGATGCAGAATCTTTTATGCACTAGGGGCAGTCGTTGAATCCAAGTGATAGTTTTACTTATTGGGTGGATCACTGGATCTATGGCTTTACATCAAGCCTCTCGGGCGCATATGCATTACGTAGTATAGTTCTTAAATGCATGATTGTTTGATTGGAATACAACCATGCTAGAGTGCATGAAGAGGCAACTGACAGAGTGTCATGGGAGGAAAAACAAGAACTTTGGGTTCGGGACGATTCTTTTCTCTTTCTTCTTCGAGAGGGTACCCAATCTTAGTCCATGAGAGACAGTACAAGGGCATGTGGCCTCCTTCCCAGCAGTGTGCAGATGGGAAACTTTGTTACCATGACAGGGGGGAGGGAGGACTATCGAGGCCTTCGATGATACTTTTTTCGACTGGTGGTCATGGCAGATTTTGGCTATAGAAGACTACCCCTATGTCAGGATCAACTTCTCTAGGGATCCTAACATTCCTGTACCTCCTAGAGCAGAGCGAGGAGATTTAGGTACATTTGATTTTTAACAATTTTTTTATTTTTTAGCTTCTTTTTATATATATCATTTTTATGTGTACCAGTGCACCTGACAACTATGTATTTGTTATGTACAGATGTGGGACTAGTGCATCCAGTTGATTTTGCATGGATAAGGCATCATCCATGACCAGAGGCAGTACCTGTAGCAACTGCTGGACCAACAGTAGTAGCAGGGATGATTTTAGGGGCTAAATTTCGCTCATGGGCTAATTTTCCATGGTTTTTCCAAAAATGAGATTCGCTATTTTAAAAATGATTCGCCCAAATTCTATAGGATAGAATTATTTTACCTTAAAGATCACCAAAATTTTATAAAAATTATATAAAATACTTATAAATTTGAATATTTTAAAAAACATATCGCCAAACATTTATAGTTGATATATGAAAGATTAGTAATATTTGCCAAGGTTTCTACATTTTAAAATAAATTTACATCCTTAAAATCATCCCTGAGTAGCAGCGGAGGTACCTCCATTCGAAGACGCTGAGAGAGTTTTGAGATGAGTGGAGCAAAACCTGACTGCACTCACCCGTACTGTGCCCATTGCTGAGATCGAGGATCTCTCGCCATCTATGTAGCCTCATGTTGTTGGGGTGTGTTGGCAGCAATAATATAATTTCTATTGTTTACAAGCTACCTACACAGGGTCTCTAAATCTTCATTACTCATCATGACCATTCTCACTAAACGACACTTGTCACTTGTCGCTTTTTACATATCTTCCTTTCGATTTTTGTTTTCATGACTATAAGCATGAAAACTCATAGCTGGAATTGACACTTTGTTTCGATTTTTGATTAAAGGAAAACTGTTCATATGGTGTATTATCAAATTGTCATATTTTTGCTATGAACATGATTGTTATCCATGTTTATAAATCCTTGGTTCTAAATGTGCCTTGGTTACATAAGTGAAAGGCCTCCATGCATTAATTTTTGATTGATATTAATGGAGTTTTCATTCATAAAACTTTTAATTATTCAATTTTTATTTGATACACTTACCTTTGTAATCAAGCTATGGATGTGCATACTATGGTTTTCAAGTGTTCTGATCCTTATACGTACCCATATGTCAAGGTGTCATATGAAGTACAACGTGATATTACTGCTCTGTATGGCCTCAGGCTTCACGATTTCATTCCCACGCATGGTGATTAACACCTATGCCTACCGTTTTGAACTGTCATAATATTGTTTTGTTCGGGGCTATGGCTCTATTGTTTTTTATCAAACCCTACCTCCGAGTTCTGTGTTGATTCTCTTATGTTTTCCATGGCTCCAGTGGTAAGGATTGAGCCCAATGGCATCCAAACCTTGTTATCGTATGATAACGCTAGGGATGATTTAGAAGGGAACGATTGCCCTGTATTCATTGAAAAATTTAAGGGTTTCAATCTGGGAGTTGCCCAAGAGTTCACATTGACCTTAGACGGTTGCAGAGCTAAGATAGGTGACGTGCAACTAGAGGCAACTGAAGATTTTTTAAGCCAAGCTATTGGTTTACCAGCTGTCGGAAAAAAGTGGTTCAAGAATGAAAAAGTTGAAGAGGTCCCCTGGACTCTGATGTTCACCTCACGGAAAATTACTAGTTGTGACCGAGGTATGTCTATCTCATCCTTAAAACCTAGGTGGCATGATCTACTTGCTATTGTGAAACAGTTCATTACGTGTGAATGAAGATTTGGGTTGGTTTTTTTGTATCATCTGCGATTGCTTATGAGTTTCATTGACTTCCCATTGAACAAGCCCTACTTCCTGCTCAGAAGTCTGTACAAGATGGGAAAACAGTTTAGGAGGCAAAGGTCTGATTCAAGTTTATTCCATCATGGTTTAATTAAAATTATCCTTGTACATTAGTTGTAATTACACAACGATTGTTGGGATGCTTTTGTGTTACGAAATGGCTTTGGCAATAGTGAGTTGGGATAGGTTGATAAGATTGTTATCACAGAAACCCTCGTGAACACTAAAAACTCTTCTCCACCACTCATGCCTTGTGATCTTGTCCCTAATATTGAACCCTCAACCTACCCTGATGCTACTCAACCGGATTCTCACCCAAAGAGTTGCGCTAAAACTGTTAAAAAAACCACAGGGAAGAATCTAAAGGGCAGTGTCGATGTTAATTATAAGAATAAAAGGGTCGTTCGTTTGATTTCAAGATGTGCTCGAAAAAAATCCAAACCCTGTGCAGACACAAAAAACACAATTGAGGTAAGTGAAGACTCGGATTCGAAAATTGAAAGGATCTTGGCCAAAAAGGATCCAATGTCATATGGACTTTTCCTTGACAGACCCTACGATTATGTTAGCAACTTGCCTCCATGTCTAAAGGATAATCCTGATTTTCCTGGCATGCAACTTCATGACAAACCTACCTTTCGCTTGGATGATTCTCCAACCATTAATGATATCAGTGCCAATGCACAGTCCCTATAGCCATAGTGTAATGAGTGTTGATCTTGGATCGACAATTATTATATGGATGTGCCTTTACTTCAGTCCCAGCTTAAATATTTGAAAGACCAAGTGGATTCATTGACAAACAAGAACAGTAGACTCCAATCCATAACTCAAGCAAAGGACAAATGCCTAAAAACTACAAGATCTATCATTTTTAAGAATGTAGAGGCAGCGACAACAATAGTAAACTCCAAGATTGCTTGATATGTTATAATCCCATGATTTAAGGTATGATCTTTTTCAAATTTTAGCATGATTTTGTCACTCTCAATTTAGGATACATGATTTTTTTGAATAGATTACCTTTTAGTTTGATTTGTTTGTTGAATAAAATATGATTGTTGTTATAATTATAACTAGCTACGGAATCGTAAGATTCTGTAGCCAGTTAGAAAAATTCGAATTGCTTGATTTTACAATTGAAAACATATCTAAAATCTTCCCATTTTTATTTGTTTTCAGGAACCCATGATTTTCAAGGAGATATGAAGCACTGTTGAGATCTTCCAGCCATATCAACTTTGTGTTTTTTAGTAAATAGATTAGGCTGTTAGTATTTTGATATCAAGTAAAATCAGGGAGGTTGCATCCCCCATATTTTTGGAATAGATTTGATATTATAAACAGGAAACATTTTGTTCCTGGAACCTATATAAGCATGTTATGTTGTAAACATGAGATCATCTCGGCCTGGGGAAAAGACTATGGATATTTCATTTACAGACTTGAATGAAATATAATACTTGTTACAACTTTAGCTTTTCCGTATTGTGGTTTTATTCAAGTCATGATTATTTCAATTTGTAATTAGATTATGATTTATTTCTCTGTCATGGTTTACTACAAATTGGTATGATATAAATTTATATATCATCCATGTTTTATGTTCCATATTTAACACACAACAATCATTTTGTTCAAACTTGAATTAAGAGATTTATCTTTATCTTTCATTGAACGTTTATACACAAGTTCTCATAGCAGGATTTATCTTAATGTGGTTGCTTGTGAAATTATGAGATTGTTGTGATTATATCTTTTATATGTTCAATCATTTGAATTCCATCATTACTGCTTCACATTTATGAGAAGCAATTGTAGGATTTGTTGCAGGTTTACCTCATCAAACACGGAGATTGGATGCTACATGATGAACAAATATTGGATGCGATAACAGGTCAATTTGTTAGTTTGACTTCATTAGTTTAATGAATACAGAAATTTCCTGTAGTTAAAACATCTTCTACTATCTGTTATTTCTGTTTTCAATTAAACAGTTTGATATTCCATTTCTAGAATATAAACAAATTATAATAGTTTTAATGTTGTTTAAAAAATCAATTTATATTCGATTTTCGCAGATTTAGATTAAAATTCATATTGTGTACATATTATATATATTAGAAATAGAATCATTTGTATATATTGTACATATAATAAGTATAGTTATTTTATAAATATTAGTTAGTTAAACTGTAAATATATATTAGATCTATATATAGTTTTCAACGGTTGTTATTCATCAAGTTATTGCATTTTCTTTAGTTTTGGTTTTTCTCTTTCTTTAGGACTTAGATCGGCCAACGGAGCTACTAAACCCATCGGAGTGAATTAATCCGAATGGCTTGGGTCAATTAGACAACCCCGGACTGGATTCACTCCTCCAGTTGACGAGCGGTCAATTTATCCCATCAACAGGGTGCCATAGACCTGGGTCCAGCTATTTTGTCTTTTGGAAAACGTTGTAGCCCACTATGGCAAGGCCAATAGGCCTCGTTCTTAGCTTAGGGTGGACCATTTTCATGCCGAGGGCACTCTTTGTATATTTTTTAGGGCATAAGCCCTGTTTTGTATAACATACTCATTATTTTTTGAGGCGTTTGCACCCACTTATGTACTCTGATACTTTTCACACACACACACACACACACACACACACACACACACACACACACACACACACACACACACATATATATATATATTTACATCTTTTTGTCTTATGGGTTACATTTATTTACAAATGTATTTACATGTGTATGTGTGTGTGTTTTCCGACATGTGTGCAATATGCCAATCTAACACTTGATTAGCTAGAGTATATGTCATTTGATTTAGCCTCCTAGGAAAATGGATATACCTAATGTAATCAAAGAAACGTTCTAAGAGACTTACCCTAAGGAATCATAGATGTAGAGTAGGATCATGAATGCGGTAAACCCCATTTAACTGGGAAACAAGAAATTGTGCATATAAGTAGACTTGAAGGTGAGAGATACCATGCAACAGAGCATCAAAAAGCAAATCTATTACTGCACTATACTCGACAACATTGTTTGTGGCATCACCTAGACAGATACCTCTAGAAGATAACAACTAGCCTTGAGGTGTGAAGATCACCCAAGCTGCGGAAGCAAGTCTCCGAGTGTGTCGGCTATTAGCATCCGTGAACCCAACGAACACCTATGATTCACTTGACATATGCCACAGTGAAAAATATGACATCAAAACGACACGTCCATAAGAACAAAAAGACAAAAAACAAACTACAATGTATAATAACTATACATATGTACAAGAAGTCACCCAAGGCGACCCACCTATGAGTATTACTTCTTGAGTTAGAGCCCATTTCTAGGCTTCGTTAAAGATTTCCCTTCAAATTCAACCAGATGATAAATTCCCTTCTTTAAAACTTCCTTCACAATGAAAGGTCTGAACCACATGGGTTTGAAATTTCCTACCCCCAAGGGATCCTTATCTTGGTTGTAGACCAGGACAAGGTCGCCTTCAGAGAAAATCCAAGGATGAATGGACCGATCATACTAACACTTGACTCTTTTCTTGTGAGCTTCGTTAACCAAGGCTGCATCATGTCTTTGCTCATCAAGCTGCTTGAGATATAATAAGAGTTCCTCAAGTAGTAAAGTTTCTTACAATAAGTGTACTACCAACTTAAGAGATGGGATCTGACACTCTATTGGAAAGATTGCTTCCAGCCCGTAAATGAGTTGAAAAGGTGAAAAACCAGTGGCAGTTTTCACAAACGTTTGGTAGGCCCACAATGTTGAATACAACATCAAATGCCAATTTGACTTGGTCGAATTTATCATTCACTGTAGAATGTTCTTGAGAGACTTATTCATAGCTTCCACCTGACCATTCACTTGTGGGTAATAAGGTGATGAGTTTTCTTGCCTCAACCCTAGATTTGACGTTAAATCATACATCATTTTTTTCTAAAAGTGACTACAATGGTCACTGGCAATCTCCTTCGGGATGTCGAACCTTGCTATTATCTTATTAAACAAGAAGAGAGGTGTTATCTCTCCATCATCTTTGAATGTTGGCATAGCCTCGACCCACTTACTAAAGTAGTCTATTGCTACGATGATATAGCGGTGCCCCCTGGTTGAAGGAGGGTGGAATGTAGTATAATCAATCCCCCATTTAGTGAAGGGGCCAACTGTGATGATGGGAAACATGGGAGAAGGATGTGCCCTCATCTTTCGTGAGAAGATCTGACACGGGTGGCACTTATTGACTGATTCAACACAATCTTTGATTAACGTCGGCCAATAGTAATCAGCTCGTAAAATATTTTGGGTTGTCTCCAACCGAGAAAAATGATAGTCACATGCTCCAGTGTGGCAATTGTTAAGAACGAGTTCCTCTTTTTCATGAATGAGTCATCGACGGAGGATGCAATATACACCTCGATGATACAAAGTGTCCTCGAGTATGACATATTTCTTTTCTTGATGAAGTATATGTCGACGCTCATCATGAGAAGTAGAGGTGGGGCACTTCAAAGTCTGGAGATAGACTAGTATAACTCCATACCAGGGGTCTGAAAATGAAATAAAAAAAAGATCTCCTTTAATTGGTGATTCTTTAGACGTAACATCACCTGATTCGACCGGAAGTTACGAGATAAGTTCCGCAAAGACCAGTGACGTTTTAGATTTCGCAGACACAACATCCAACTCAAATTCCGGGAGGATAACTATCCATCTACAAATATTTTCACCAATTTCACGTCGCGTCAACACGTATTCGAATGGATTCACAACGGCAATGACGATGGTCTTGCGAGACATGATATAATGACGAAACCGTTGGACAACATGTACTATTGCCAATGCAAGTTTCTCAACATGAGAATAGTTGAGTTCTGGTCCAACCAGGCCTTAGATCAGGTTTTAAATGACATGTTCTTCAAGAAAATCATCCTCTTGAACCAAGACCATACCAATGGTTGACTATGCATCGGCCAAGTACAATAAGAAATCTTTATTATAGTGGGGTGGTTGAAGCAGAGGAGAAAATGTGAGGGATCATTTCAATGCTTTGAAAGAGCATTGAGCGACTTCGTCCCAATGGAAAGGAACACCCTTCTTCAGTAGACACATAAACCTTTTTGTGATCTCGACATAATTTGCAATAAAACGCCGAAGAAAATTAGCTCTTCCTTGTAAACTCTGAAGCTGAGGGACTGTGCATGGGGGAGGCAATTGAAGTATCGCCTGAAATTTTAGAGGATCAACCATGATCCCTGTTGCTGACACTATGAAACCTAACAGACGACCTGACGTCATGCAGAAACTGCACTTATTTGGATTCAAGCGAATCTTATAGTAACGACATCGCTCAAAGATAAGTCGGAGGTGCGTAGGATGATCATCTTTATTACGAGATTGTGATGCTAAATCATCGAGATAAGCCTTGACTATATGTTTGAGATCGTGGAAATCAAAAGAAATGGCCCGCTGAAAGGTGGCTCCATCATTTTTTAGGCCAAAAGGCATCTTTTGATAAGAAAATGTACCCCATGGATAGATAAAAATTGTTTTATGCTGATCTTCGGGCTTAATCTAGATCTACTTGTATCCCAAAAAACCATCCATGAAATAAAATACCTCACAACCTACACATTCATCGAAAATCTGGTCAATGAATGGGGTGGGGAAATTATCCTTTGGATAGGCCTTGTTCAAATCACGAAATTATGTACATACGTAAATCATTCCCTGCTTTTTGTTAACCAGAATCAGATTTGACACCCATTGAGTCAACTGGATGGGGTATATGAAACCAACTTTGAGTAGTTTCTCTACTTCAGCCTTAATAGTCACTCCTTTCCGAGGATTCACCAGATGAAGCTTCTGCAAGACCGACTTAGCGTCAGGATAAGTCATGATTTCATGTTCAACAATTCTTAGATCAATGCCTGACATTTCCTCGTAAGACAAGGAAAAAATGTCATAGAATTATTTAAATAAATATGTATATATTTGAATCGCCTCAGGGGAGAATTCTGCTCTGATGAAGACATTCTCCATGATGCCAGGGGTTCTGGATATGTTGATAGGTATCGTTTTAGCGATGGTTTCCATATTACCCTCAGCATAAAATATGTGTGTAGCAAGAGGATTAATAGGACAAGACCTATCTCCAGTCATAGTCAACACAAATTCTCCTGCCTCTATTCTTCCTAACTCTGGGAGGAAATATGATATGTGATGGAGATCATCCTAGGGTCTGTTTGGACCAGTCAATGCCTCTAAAATATCCTCATCAGAGGGAAATAACAAGTCTAAATAATCGGTGGTGGCAAGGGAACCTTGAGCATAGGCAGGCTCGAGAACTGGATCTAACTCCGGTGAAGGATTCAGATCGGGGTTGACTGAATCTTGCTGGACTATAGAGTACGTAACTTCTACCGTGAACAAGAGAATGGACATGACATGGTTCCCTATCCCTTCCATCATGGCTTATGGGGAAGGAAGAATCCATGGATCGTTAAAGTAAGTCATACGGAACGACGACACTGAAAAGATTTCAGCCTTAGGCTGGTCAGGGACAACCGATATCATCTTGGCATCGCCAGAAGGAGGTGGGTAATTGAAATTACCCATGAGAGGTGGGAACAAACCAACCCCCATGTTAACGATTTCAGGCTATGGGTTATCAATCATCAGGATCGTGGATGCCCTCGATGAAGGATTAGGTCTGGAGAAGGATAATTGATCACTGGTCACGATTTGGCCCTCGTGTAGAAACAACAAGAGCCGAAAAACTGTGGTGACCACTGCATGCATAGCATATGTCCAAATCCTTCCTAACATGAGGTTTTAGTCGAGAGGCACATCGACCACTTTAACTTCGACACACACGGTGTTCCCTCCTAACTGCATGGTGAAACAAGGGATGATTCCATGTATTCTGAACAAACAACCGTTGAAAGTTGTAAGAAGAGTAGGTCACAGAGATAGAACAGGTTGGCCAATGGCCTTCCAACATGATAATGACATCACGCATGTCGAGGCACCCTCATCAACCACCATGTGGAAAATATTTTGTGGGGTAAGCCACTACTATCTGAAATGCGATGTGGTATGGGAGACGAGGCTTTAGGTCGGTTGTATCAAGCATGATATTTCCCAGATTACATGTCTCAGGGGATCCTAAGGCAGCTAGAAGAGCCTTTCTCTATGAAGGGAAGCTCTGGAGGACCTCCAAATCAGAGATTGTGTAAGGGGTTTGTGGCAAATCCTCCACCACAGAGTAATTCTGGGTGGCCCTCGGATTTGGATTGTGTGAAGCCTTCTTGAACGCCCCTTTCAGGATGTGTGTCATTGTCTCTCCCATCGTTCTCTCGATCTTTGTTAATCCCTAATATTGGCTCATTACCCCTTAATTGGGGCATATTATATTAGTAATTGTATTTTAATTATGTTGGCTTTAGGCCATTAGTTGTAATTATACCTCCTAGTCTCCTATATATACCAAGGAGACATTTTCATTTTGAATCATCTTGTACTTGAACATTTAAGTGGGGTAAAAGGAGGTTGCCCCCTCGAAGAGG
>SNQJ01S0259535.1:0-12320 GCA_010110895.2 Picea sitchensis | reverse complement strand
ATTTTCACTAAGCCTCTTGGAAAGATTAAGTTTGAGTTGTTTAGGGAGATGTTAGGTGTAGAAGGCAATCCATTCTACATTAAGGGGGAGACTTGGAAATAATGGAGTAAGCGCCAGCTGTAAGAACCAGTTATAAGATTCAGTTGTGAGAGTCAGTTGTAGGTGTGTTAAGAGTCAGTTGTAGGCGTGTTAAGAGTCAGTTCATAGTTGAGAGTCTAGTTGTCTTTGGTTTGCATGTAATTGACTCAGTAGAGTCTTTTCCTATATAAGGATGTAATCCATCTTCATTAAAATATAGAAATGAGCATAGCCTCACTGTGTTGTTTGTTTCGCATATTTTATCTTTGTCATGGAATTTTGCAAAATCATCTTTCTGGATGTCAGTTCCCTATGAACTCTTCAACTTTCAATACTTGAAGAATTTTTTGTATTTGGACAACAATATTTCTGGTTTGAGAGAGAATCCCTTGGAACCAATACAATTCTAAAGACTTTTTGATCTTTCCAACCAGTTAAATTTGTTCCTTTTGAAATACTAATAAATATCATTTTGTTAAGGAAAAAAAATGAAATTGTTAAGGAGTTATGTATCCTATCTCTAGATGCCAAGGATCTTTATTTTCTGATTGACTATTCACAGTGTTCTCAGAAAAAATTCACAACCCGCTTATAGAAACAAATTTGTGTATATTGGTGAATTCCTAATTACAATTTAGTGTGCTTATCCTTTAGTTTTATTACTACATTGTTATTCAACACTATCCATTGGAAACATGGGATAAAACTGTAAGCTAATTTTTTTTTCGTTGGGAACATGCTTTATTTTTTCCGTATACAATATATCACTTTTTAAGTTTTAAATATGGTCAAATATCCATCCTTCATTATAGTTACTAACTCACAAAGGAATTATGATTGACATGAAATAACTACGAACAGAAAATGAAGGTCATAGTTCCTTTTTCGATCAAAGTTCTTTTCAATCAGAGTTCCTAACTAACAAGTAACTATGATTGATAGGAATTATTGACTAGAACTATGGATGATAAACATAGTTCATAGTTACTTTTTAGGTCAAAGTTCCTTCGACATAGTTTATGTGGTCATAGTTCCTATTAAATATAGTTCTTGACTAACAAAGGAACTATAACCCCATGAGCTTTGACTGACATGAACTATGACCTAGAAAGGAACTATGAGCTCAAGAACTCTGATCAACGAGTTCATGCCCTTCATAGTTCCTTTTTTTATCAATGTTTCTGAGGCCATAGTTCCTTTGTTAGTTAAGAACTATGACTGAAAAAAAACCATGACGAAGGAACTTTAACAAACAAAGGAACTATGACCTTTGTTTGTCACTCATAGTTCCAAGGAATAGTTCCTTTTCAAGCATTATGATGTGATTTTATTTTTTGCTTGAATCAAGGGTATTGGCCTTTACAAGTTTTTTTAGATGGCATTGGTAGGCATTTGGGCATTTATTTCCCTACTTATTTCCATTTTATGAAAATTTGGTTTTCAAGAGGACTCAAACCTATTTAGACACTTTGTTTTTAAAGTGGACTGAAAAAGGAACTATAAAACCTCAAGAAATCTAGTGAATAAGAAATCTAAATGAAAAAAACTATGACCATAAAGGAACTACGAAACTTAGGAACTCTATCCAACATGAATTACGACTCATAGGAAATTTGACTAACAATAACTATTCCCTAGAACTACAACTGACAAATGAAGGTCATAACTCCTTTTTCAATCAAATTTCCTTCATCATAGTTTAGGTCAGTCATAGTTCTTGACTAAAAAATGAACTATGACCTCAGGTACTATTCCCTAAAACTACAATCGATAAATGAAGGTCATAGTTTCTTTGTTGATCAAAGTTCCTTCATCATAGTTCCTGTCTATCAGAATTCTTGACTGACAAAAGAACTATGAAATTCAAGACTTTTATTTATAGGAACTATTCCCTAAAACTACAACCAACAAACAAAGGTCATTGTTCCTTCGACATAATTCCTATGGACATCATTCATATCAATTAGAGTTCCTATCTTGCAAAGGAACTATGACCTCAGGAACTTCGACTAACAAGAACTATTCCCTCGAACTACAACTGAAAAATGAAGGTAATAGACCCTTTGTTACCCAAAGTTCCTTTATCATAGTTCCTGTGGTCACAATTCCTAGCATTTAGAGTTTCCGTCTGACAAAGGAAATATGGCCTAGGGAAATTTGACTAATAGGAACTATTCCCTAGAACTACAACCAACAAACAAAGGTTATAGTTCCTTTTTTTATCAAAGTTCCTTCGTCATAGTTCTTAATTGAAAAAGGAACTATGACGTCAAGAATTGTGACTGAAAAGAACTATTCCTTGGAACTACGATAAAAAATGAAGGTCATAGTTCCTTTTGTTGGTCAAATTTCCTTCATCATAGTTCCTATGGTCATAGTTCTTGTTAGTCAATTTTCCTTACTAACAAAGGAACTTTGACTGGAAAGAACTATTCTTTGGAACTACAATTGAAAAACAAAGGTCATAGTTCCTAACTAACAAATAAATTATGACCTTGGGAACTTTGACTGACAAGAACTATTCCCTAGAACTACGACTGACAAACGAAGGTCATAGTTCCTGACTAGAAAAGAGCCATGACTTCAAGAAGTTTTACAGACAAGAAATATACCATGGAACTATGACCAAGAAACAAAGGTCATAATTCATGTTTTGTTCAAAGATCCTTTCTCATAGTTCCTTTGAATATGAATTCCTAATTGTTAAAGGAACTATGACCTCGGGAACTACAAACAACAAACAAAGGTCAAAGTTCCTTTTTGGGTTAAATTTCCTTCATCGTAGTTATTATGGTCATAGTTATTTTCATTCATAGTTCCTAACTGATAAAGGAATTATTACCTCAAGAAATTTGACTGACAAGAACTATTCCCTGGAACTACAACAAAAAAAGGGTCATAATTTCTTTGTCAGTTAAAGTTCCTTTTTCATAGTTCCTTTTAGTCATAGTTCCTTACTACTATGACCTCAAAAATGTTTATTGACAAGAACTATTCCCTAGAACTATGATTGACAAATGAAGGTCATAATTCCTTTCTCAGTCGGAGTTACTTTTTAATAGTTTCGAACAATCATAGTTCTTTACTGACAAAGGAACTATGACCTTGAGAAATTTATATGTCAGGCACCATTCCTTGGAACTATGACTAGAAAAAAAAGGTCATATTTTCTTTTTCATTCAAAGTTCCTTCATCATATTTATTTTAGTCAAAGTTCTTAATTGACAAAGGGACTATGACCTTAGGAACTTTGACTAATAGGAACTATGAGCTTAATAACTTTGATCGACGAGTTCTTGTTGGTCAAAGTTCTTTTGTCAATCATATTTATTGAGGTCATAGTTACTTCGTCAATCAGGAACTTTGATTGATATGAACTATGACCACAGGAACTATGTGATCCAGGTGGATATTGGTGGCCACCCACCTATTCCAACTGGCTCCTCTTGTCCATTTTTGTTTAATACGTTCTTCTGTACTCCTTTGTAATTGTGGGTTCTACACTTTTTGGGTTGTGTGAATCCCCACACATCCTCAAGGTGGATACTGGTGGTCTCTCACCTAATCCAACTAGCTTATTTTGTATGTTTTCATGTCTCCACATCTTGTTGTACTTCCAGGGCCACTTTGGGGCCCTAAACATTGTTTTTTTAGATCTCCATAGTCAAAATGTACATAGAGTCAGAGTTTGATGTTGGAATGTGTAGTTCTATGAAAGAAATTTCAAATGGGCTATCACATGCCTAAAACAGAGGCTGTATGAAAACATTACAACCCTATAAAGTTGAGGTACCAACTTACACCAACGTACCCATAGGATCCCACATAAATTTTGGCATTTCACCTTCTAGGGTTAGGTTTTTGGATGTCTAGAGTTTTGGCATTCATGAATAATATAAAAAAATGCCACTGGAGCCTCATTGTAATCCATTCTGATCACAAAAATGCATGTAGCAGCCACATCTCTTCTTAAATATAGCTACCACCATTCGAGCAAGTGTTTCGGTTATGTATTTTTACAGTTTCAACCTATTTCATTATTCAATAGAATATATTGTTCACTGGATACTTGTGTTATTCTTAATATCTCTTTGTTTATTGTATTCATTATGTTAATTAGTTGGTTCCACTCCTAAATCTGGATCAATGGTATCATAAAGGTCTTCTCTTCATTTATTTTTCTTCATCCATGTCCCCGACAAGATCTGGGCACAAGAACTTGGGACTCGAACCAATCGAGCCATTACAAGATCGGTCATGCCGAGCCCGACAACAACCCATGGGGGATGAAAATAAATATGATGGACCAGGAGATCCTATTAAAATGTTTCTCGAGGAATACCTCGCATGACAAAGGAACAAAATGATGGAAAACTTCGTGTAGATCCTTCGGCGACTGCCCACAGGAGAAGCATCTTCATCAAGCGGCCATGCAACCCCCTTCAAGGTACACGTAAATTTTGATATTCCATTATTTGAAGGACTGGTAGATGCGAATGTTGTAGATAAATGGTTGAATCTTCTCGAAGGGTAATTTTCGGTCCACAATTTTTCCGATAGGGAAAATATCACTTTTTCACTCCTCAAGGTCATTCCCCATGTTAAAGACCGGTGGGATAATTAATCTGAGAAAAGGTTCATGGGGGAATCTGCAATGTTTGTGGTGGCCCCTACATGGTATTCCTTCAAGGACGCCATTAAAGTACAATACTACCATGTTGGAAGCTACGAGGACCAGTACACCAGATGGAACACCCTTCGTCAAGAAAGGGACCAGATAGTAACAGATTTCCCCAATATTTTCCATACCCTATGCACCAAATTGGGTATGAAATACTCTGAGTGTCATCTGGTGCTAAAATATCGTGGTTTTTTTCATAGATACATTCAAATAGAAATGGAGTTTCTAGACATTGCCTCATTTGGCACGTCTTATAGATACGTTGTCAAGATCGAGCAAAAATTTAAGCAGAAAAGGAGAGAGTTTGGATATGCAAACCCCTCACAGCTGAAGCAGGCAAAAGGAAGCCCCAACCCACACAACAAGGGACCAAGTCAATATGGACACCCTCAGGGCAACCAGTCCAAGCCACAACATAATAAAGGCAATCAGAAGATGAAGAAGGACAAGGGGAAATGGTGTGAGTTCCATAAAATCCCTTGGAACAACACTGAAGAATACCACTCCAAGTAGTTCCTCATGGTTGAACTGAAGGCTTTCAATTCAAAGGCCGATTCTGATTCTGAATCAAATCCTGAAGGAGGGAAGTGGATTATCGATTTTGAACCTAGTGCCACTGTCACTACCACCAAATTCTAGCCAAGCGAACCAGAAGAACTAGAGGAAGGGGAACGCCTATTTCACTTGCAGATGTGGGTAAAGGGGGCTCCAATTCATTTCATTGTCGATAGCGGTAGTCAGAAGAACTTGATTTCAGCAGAGATCGTCAATCGGTGGGACTTTCCAACAACACCGCACCCGTAGCCCTACATCATTGACTAACTTCTCCAAGGAAGAGATCTTTGTGTCGGCCAACAGTGTCATATTCCCTACGACATCAAGCCTTTCAAATATGAGGTACTGTGTGATATTTATCCCCTTGAAGTTTGTGATGTTCTTTTAGGACAACCATATTTGTGGAAGCATCATGTTGTGTATGATTCTAGACCCCTCAGTGTTATTATTACTTTGGATAGAAAATTGTACAGGATACCATAGGTAGCGTCGCCTACTGTTATTTCTTTAATATCTACTAAAAAATGAAGTAAGGTCATCTCAAAAACTAGGAAGTTCTTCTTCTTTATAATCCATGCTCATAGTAAGAAGAAGGTCACCGCCACATCCATGGCCTCTACACAAATCCTCTCTTTGAAACATAATGAAGTGGACGAGATCGTGGAAGAATACATAGACATATTCTCCTCACCTATAGGAGTACCGACACACTTCCAAGTCAAGCATCCCATTTATTTGACCCCCAATGCATATCTACCTAATGGACTAGTCTATCGTCGCTTGCTGATGGAAAATGACGAAATCATGCATCATATCCAAGAGATTCTTCAAAAGGGGCACATCAGACCCAAATCCTCCCCTTGCAGAAGCCTGATTGTACTGGTGTAGAAGAAGGACAGGACTTGGCGACTCTGCATTGATTATAGAGCCTTAAACAAAATCATAGTCAGGAACTGGTACCTTGTTCCCAGGATTGATGACCTTCTTGACCAACTCAAGGGGGAAAATTTCTTCAGCAAGATTGACCTCAAGTCTGTCTACCACTAGATTCCCATTGAACCAGCTGATGTATGGAAGACAACATTCAAATCTAAAGAAGGTATCTTTGAATGGATAGTCATGCCCTTTGTCTTAACAAATGCACCAACCACTTTCACGAGGTTCATGGATGATGTAATGAGACCCTTCACCAACTCCTTTGTGGTGGTATATTTGGATGACATCCTCATCTTCAGTAGAATGTGGGAGGATCATGCGACATATTCAATAGGTTTTGAGCACTCTGCGGCAACACAAGCTATATGCCAACTTGGAAAAATGATCTTTTGGCATGAACATGGTCCAATACTTGGGATACATTGTTGATGAGAATGGGGTACATGTTGATCCATCTAAGATCCAAGTCATCTGTGACTGGTTAGCCTCGACCACACTGACCGAGCTTCAGAGCTTCTTGGGACTAGCCAACTTCTACCGACAGTTTGTGTTGGGATTCTCCCATATTGCATGGGCCCTCATCCAGGTGACTAATGATGGTGGTAGGGCCAATTTCGTGTGGGGTAAGGAGAAACAACGAGAATTCGATGATCTGAAGCATTGCTTGTGGTCAACTCCAGTACTCTCCTTCCTGATATGTAGCAACCGTTCAAGATTTAGACTGATGCATCTGACTATGTTGTGGGCACATTCCTCACTCAGCATGGGAATCTAGTAGCATACCATAGTGAGACACTCTCTGATACTTTCTGTAAATACCCCACCTATGACAAGGAAATGTATTCCATTGTACAAGTCTGTCATCAATGGAAACATTACATTCTGGGAGAGATGATCATACACAATGATCACAATCCTATGCACTTCATACAAACACAGGGGAAATTGTAGAACGATTTCCATCAGAAGTGGTCCACCTACCTGCAATAGTTCCATCTCAACATCAAGTATAAGACAAGTATCTCCAATCATGTTGATGACTGCCTCAAATGACCTCCTGTGGCTGCACTCACCACTGTGATCCATTCCTGTGTATATGAAGCATCTAAGTGGCCACAACTTTATCAACAAGATGGGAACTTCGCCACCACCTATCATCTCTTGGGTACAGGCACAACTGTCACTGATTTTCACATTCAGGACAGACTCTTATGCCACCTGGGCCATCTCTATGTTTCTACAAGCGAGCGTGCAAAGATGATTTGGGAAGCCCATTACAGTCAAGTGGTAGGACATTTTGGCGTGGAGAAAATTGTGGTTGTTCTTCAGAAACATTTTTATTGGCTGAAAATTTGATAGGACGTCATCAAGTATATTAGATCTTTCACTTCCCGTGTCATTGCCAAGACAACCATCAAGAAGAAAGGCTTATACACCCCTCTTCCTATTCTTGAGAAGCCTTGGGAATCCATCTCAATGGATTACATGTCTGTCTTGTCATCCACCAAGCAAGGAAATGAGTGCATATTTTTGTTCGTTGATCGGTTTTCGAAGATGGCCATCCTCACAGCCTGCAAGAAGAATATCACAGCGAAAGATACTTCCAAGATCTTCTTCTAACGAGTGTGGGTCCACTTTGGGATACCCCAGACCATCATCTCTGACTGGGACAACATGTTCCTTGACACATTTTGGTCGAGTCTCTGGTCTCTGTTGGACACCATGCTCACAAAATCCACTGCTTTCCACCCCAAAACTGATGACTAAATAGAGGTTCTCAATCAGATGATTGTGCACATCCTGTGCATGTACAATTCTAAGCACCCACGTACATGGGACAAGAGTCTCCCCTATGTTCAATATAGTTACAACAGGGCTCTCCATAGCTCCACTGGCCATAGCCCATTTCAGGTGGGTCTGGGATTCCAAGCCTTGGGACCCATTGATGTTGGAATTCCTCTTGCCACCACACAGATAGACTCTTCCCATGATCATTTTGTAGTCAACAAAGCCACTAGATTCATTGAGCGACTCCAACACATCCTCCAACAAGTCTAAGAGATTTTGTAGGAATCCAATGCTAAGTACAAGCAGCGCCATGATCAACATAGGGCACCACACCAGTTTCAGGTTGGCGACAAAGTTTGGCTACATTTGCAGAAGGAGCGTCTCATGGGGCCCCATCAGAAGCTTCACCCACTTCATTATGGGCCTTACACTATCACCGAGGTTGTGGGTAGAAATGATTTTGAGCTCAACACTCCACCCTTCCTTGGCCTACATCCAGTGTTCAATGTGGACCTTCTTCATCCAGGTTTCCACCATTGTTAGACACCTCAGAGATCGCAAAACAACTGGCACCAAGAGAGCTCAACCCTGACTGCATGGAACAAACATCCACTGATCAGATAGTGGACACACAGGTCAAGGGCACTCACCAGCAGAGGATCCAACTTTATCGGGTTGCCAAGGTAGGGAAACTCCTACACCAAGGCAAGTGGCTCACCCGGGGCCAAATCCAGCATAATTTTCCTCAATTGATGGGGGAACTCAATGCAATGGAGACCATTTATTCCTAAGGGGGGAGGATTGATCTAGGTGGATATTGGTGGCCACCCACTATTCCAACTAACTCCTTTTGTCTGTTTTTATTCAACACGTTCTTTTGTACTCCTTCGTAATTGCGGGTTCTACACTTTTGGGGCTATCTAAAGCCCCAAAAATCCTGCAGGTGGACACTGGTGGCCTCTCGCCTAATCCAACTGGCTTATTTTGTATGTTTTCATGTCATCCCATCTTGTTGTACTTCCAAGGCCATTTTGGGGCCCTAAACATTGTTTTTTTGGCTTGCCACAGTCAAACTATTGACAGAGTCAAATTTTGATGGTGAAATGTGTAGCTCTCTAAAATACCTTTCCAATGGGCTATCCCGTGCCTAAAACGAATGTCGTATGGAAACGTTACGACCATGGGAAGTTGAGGTACCAACTTACACCAACTTACCCATAGGGGCCCACATGAATTTTGGCATTTCATGTTCTAGGGTTAGGTTTTTGGATGTCTAGGGTTTTGGAATTCATGAGTAATATCAAAAAGGCCTCTGGAGCCTCATTGTAATCCATTCTTCTTAGATGGATGCACGTAGAAGCCACATCTCTTCTCAGATATGGCTACTACCATTCAAGCAAGTGTTTCATTTCTGCATTTTTATAGTTTTAGCCTATTTCATTATTCAATAGAAGATATTGTTCACTCGATATCTGTGTTATTATTCATATCTCTTTGTTTATTGTATTTAGTTTGTTAATCAATTCATTCCACTGCTAAATCCGGATCAATATGAGAAAGGAACTTTGACCTTCAATTGTCAATCATATATCCATGGAATAGTTCCTTATCGAGCATTATGCTATTCTTTTATTTTTCACTCAACTAAAGTCCATTGGCCTTTGAATTTATTTTTTATATGACCATGGTAGGGATTTGGGATTTTATTTCCCTCCTACTTATTGGTTTTATGACACTTTGGTTTTCAAGATAACTCCTTTAACCTATTTAGACACTTTGGTTTTCAAGAGTATTGGCAAAGGAACTATGACATCAAGAACTCTAGTTCGCCAAACAAGTTTCCAGGAAACTTTGGAGACCAATAACTCTTATCGACAAAGGAACCATACCAATGGACATGTTAATTGAGTTCATATTCACATTCCTTGATTCAAAGTTCCTTCCTTGATCAGAGTTCTTAATTTTTCAAATTTCCTCTTCTTCCTTCATCGATTAAAGTTCATGTTGATTATAGGGTGAGTGCAAGCTAATGATTGTATCTCATGACGCGTTAGTGGAAATGAAAACCTAGAAAAAAAACAATATTTTAACTTGGAGGGATTATTCAAGGTACTTTTACAATGAATTTGAATATGGTGTAAGAAGATGAAACGTAGGAAATTGAATTAGCTTTCCGAATATACAAATTTTGTTCATAGAAATTATGAATAAATAGGTCAAATTTTATTTTTTCTATTAGTGATATCTTATTTTTCAAACAAAATATAAGGTACATGTTTTCGTTCGTGCAGGCATTGAGTGTCTTAACGATGCAATTTCATTCCAAAAACTTGTATACTTGTAAAGAACTCGTTTTTTATTGTTCTATGTATTTTTTGGAAGTTTTTAATATTAATTTTATATATTTTTTAAAGTATCAAAGTCAACATATGCGTAAAATTACAATGTCTTTTGTTCATGTAGGCTAAAAGGGTCTTAACATGATCAAAACAAATTTTTTTTAGATCATAGGTATCAGTCTCCTCTAGTGCCGCATATAACTCATTTGAGAAATGGTTAAGCTGAGAAAAGGTTATTGAATGAATAGGAGAGGTGTGTATTCTAGGATTTTGATATATGTGAAGACAAAAATAGATTAAAACATAGTGAACAATAATAATTTAAAAAACAATTATATACTTGAAATTTTCCTAGTCGACTCTATCTAAGTCTATAATTTCGTCAACAACTGAATTGCTTATCCTATAGAAAAATAACATCAAATACAAATATATAGAGGGGCATTCACAAAAATGGATCTTTTTAAGAATTTGTAGACCGAACCAATCCGTTTTTCACCACGAACCTAAATTTGAGCTAACCAAGTCAGGCTTCATCATACACCTTGTCAATGTCGCCCAAAAAAATTGAATTCAAACAAGTGTGCATGAACTCTAGGAACATGTGTGTGCTCCTAAAAATAATTTCCTTCCTTATCTATATTTTTCCTCCCTCTCCTACATCTACCCCCCCTCTCTCTCTCACTCTCCCTCTCCCTCTCTACCCCACTTGTTTGTCTCCTTCTCTCTCCCTCACACTCCTATACATGGAAATACCTAGACATGGAAATATTTATACATCACTAGGAATGGACAAACCTAGAACTAAAACTTACCTTGACATGCCTCAGACTCTCACACCCACTCCCTCTCTATCCCCCACTCTTCCATTCTTCGTCTCTCTCTGACGATCTTCCCATTTATCCCTCACTCCCCTCTCTCTTCCATGTCTATTATAACCTTTCTTTCTCTACTCATTTTTAGTCTTATTCTCACTCTCTCTTCCCATATTTCTCTCTCTATTCCCCCTCGTTGATTCCCTTCCTCTCACTATCCCTCTCTCTACCCCCCCTCTCTTTCTCCCTCTTGTCCTTCTCACACTTTGTCTCTACCCCTCCTATTTGTCTTTCTCTCTCCACCCCTCCTCCCTCTTTGTCTCTACCCCTCCTCATTGTATTTATCTCTCCCCCTCTCACACTCTCACACACACTCTCTCTCTCCCCCCCTCATCCATGTCTCTATCCCCCCTGTGCCACTATATCTCCTCTATATCTCGTACACATACCCCTCTCTCCTACATTTACCTCTCTCTCTACCCCCCTCTCTCCATATCACACTCTTACACACTCACACACTCTCTCTTCTTCCTTAGTATGCCTTTCTCTCTTTCCCTCCCACACACACTTTCTACCCCAACTATATGTCTTCCTCTCCCTCCCTCCCAAACTCTAACACAATCACTCTCTACCTCCCATGTTTGTCTTCCTCTCTCTCCCTCCCTCACTCTTGTACACACACTATATATCCCCCCTCTATGTCTTCCTTTGTTTCCATCCCACACTCTCACACACACATTTTCTATCCCCCCTCTATGTATTCCTCTCTCTCCCTCCCACACTTTAACACACTCAGTAACTACCTCTATCCTTTTTCTACCTCTCCTTACCTCCCCTCTTTTTCTACCTCTCTCTTCCTTCCACATTATCTCATGCACACTTTCTCTCCTACATCTACGACCTATTTCTCTCTCTCATTGTTAGTCTCACACTCACTATATCCCCCTCCCTCCCTCTCTCTCCTCTACTCTCCCCCCATTTCTCTCTTTATATATCTCTATGCCCCTTTCCCTTTATCTCCTCCCTTCCTATCAAAATCATTCTCACTCTATCTCCACCCCTTCCTCCCTCCCTCTCTCTCTCCCCCACCCTCACACTATCTCTCCTCTCTCTCTCTCTCATACATCT
>SNQJ01S0259534.1:0-12320 GCA_010110895.2 Picea sitchensis | reverse complement strand
TTAGAAAAATTAAAGTGGTCGAAAAATCTCAGAAATTCGGGGATAGAAAATATATATATATATATCGAGTAAGTTGATGAAGAGACACTCCCTTTGGAAAGAAAAAGGTTACCCATGAATTAAATCTCAAGGGTCAACGCTTCTCTAAAACGATGCAACCATAAGAAATCTTAAGTCATCCCTGCTGACAAAAATGGATGGGTTTATCAATGAGCTCAACCTACAAGTAATCAACATTAAATATCACCAAACACCTAAGTCACCACCTCGTTCCCAAGTACTAAGTTTCCAAGTATTCCAATAGAAGAACCCATAGGTCAATTAAGTGCTTAACACATCCCTACCATTCCTCTGTTAGAGTCGGCATTATCAATAGCTAAGGTAGTTAAAGAGTTTCTTGCAAATTCAGGTGGAAGGCAAGGTGCAGCAACCGAAACGTTGGGACCATAGCAAGAGACATCGGGACAACAAATCTTCACTTCGAGACAGATGCATTTAAATATAATGTAACCTCAGCGGTACATTTTCTGAGTTGTCAGGTATACTTTCTATTCTTGATTTGCTTGAGGCCTGGCTAGCTCGACTATTTCCCATTACATAGTACTTCTTCGGACTTACTTCTCATTGTACTTTTCTTCATATATTCTAATGTACTATTTTCTGTTCTATTCTTTTCTCTTTGCATTTCTTACTTCTGAGGAGGTGATCATGGTGCTCGAGCTCACAGTGTAAGCCTCTTCACACAGTCTGGATAGCAACACGATCCTCAAATAGTGAAGAGATTACATGGATCTTGAGAGCAATTCAACACAGACATTTCACAAGGCTTGGAGACACATCGAGTCATACTCGAAATATTCTTGAAGAAACTTCCATGAGAGCTTTCCACTCCTTACTCTCAGATCGGCGTAAAGCTCCGCGTGTGAGGTGGCGGCGTGCCTACACTCGAAATTTTCAAGGAGTAGAAACATGAGAAGGAAGCGGAGACAGTAGATGGAGAAACAGTAAAGTTTCTTGTACAATTTTCAAAATCATCAAAGGTTCATGAAGAAGAGTTGCAAGAGGCGAGAACTCTTGAAAAATTCAAAAGAATTCATTGGTCACTAGATTCTGCGAAGGCGAGAATGCGTTTAAAGATTCTGGGGAATTTTCTCTATCTGTCAAGGTGCGTGAGAGAGAACAAGTATTCGTGAAATTATTTCAAATCCTTGAAAGATTCACAAATTTTTCTTCAAGTTCATAGAATAGCCATGTCTGAATGGAAATCAGTGGAAATCAGGTTGAAGGGACAAAGAGGCGTGGAAAGAGCCGAAAAATTCAGTCGTTAGATCTTGCACAAAGGACCAACAACCATTGGTCATGAGAAAGCGCATGAAGTTTAGTCCTCTGGAGTGCATAGGAGAATTTTCGACTTGTGAAGTGTGAAATCGGAATTCATTTGGATCGTCCATCCAAAACCATTGAGATCTTGGCATTTTGCTGACTTGCAAGGTGTAAAGTTCAGAAGATTGTCATGAGAATTTGCGAATCGCGAGGTCATGAGCTATTCTAGACCATTGGATCGAGAAATATCATGAGCCATCGATCCTCTTCACATCGCAAAATGGGGATGGAATTTGAATGATGAAGGCTGCTCTCAAAACCTCGATACGAAATGTGACATCAATCGTGGAAATCCCAAAAGATCACAGTCATCCATTCCTTCGAACTCGTGGTGGAGATCGAGGAAACCATCGACATATCGACTACCGGGGTTTCAGAGTTATTTAGAATATTTAGATTAAAATTAGTGACGCGAAATTATGAAGCGGCGAGGGCTGATCCATCATAAGGGACGCGTGGCAACAATCAGAGCATTCGGGGGAAGTCCCGAAAGGAAAGTTCCATCGACATTTCGGGAATCGACACATCGGGAGTCGAGAGACCAAGAGATCAAGCGCTTGATTCGCAAACCCAGAAAGGGACCCTAAGTTATATCGGGGAGAGGTCATGCGGACCATAGGCATAGCCCGAGGGATAGCTTGAAATTAATTCCATTTGACAAATGCGACATTTACGGTTAGGTAGTTTTGAAAACTTCGGGACAGAGTTCTATTTCGTGAAATAGCAATTGTGAAATCAGATAGGATATGGACACGTCAGGATCCACCGGGAAGATCTGGGCGGTGAATTGTCCAAAGGCAAATTCGCATTTCGGAAGAATTGAAAGAGACAAAGAATCCCGGAAAAGCAGTAGCTTTAACATCAAGTGGCGTGGGTCACATTACGGTGATTAAGGCTGGAAATTCAGGCCGATAAACCTCTTTGGCCATGTCGAATCGGCGTTTGGCGATCGGAGGTTGGAGTGTAAAGAGATCGGAGGACTCGTATAGCGAAGTCCCGACGTCAGAATCGAGAAGCCAAAAACTCGCAAAATCTTGGGCCTTGAGAGTGCAGAAGTCGCGCAAAATTATATATCGTGAGCCCAATTAAGTAAATTTTTTTATTTTGTTCAAATTCTTTAAAAAAAAATATATGGCGTCATCTAGCAATCTAGGATGAACTTCGAGTGCGATTAATTCTTGGAAAAGAACTATGAGTTATGGTCTCATCGGATGAAATCCTTCTTGCAAGAACAAGAGTGTTGGGATCCGGTGGATCATGGATATGTGGAACTGGATCTACGCTTCGGAAGCTGTCTGCATGACCTAATAAATAGAAAATTGCTCGAGGCAACTCAAAATGAGAGAAAATAAAGCTAAATTTTGCATTCAAAATTTTGTGGATGGCTCGATTTTCTCAAAATCACAGTCTTTGTTGCTTTAAAGCAGTACAGGACATCAGCAAATCTTCCTACCAAGAAGTAGTAGGGTCAAAATGGTTAAACCCTACTGGAACCTTGAGGTGCAATTAGAGACTCTAAGGATAGTAGAGTCCAAAAATATGGATCGATTCATGAACTGAGTCATGGGCATCGTGAACTAGATGAGATTAGTGAAGCGATCAATAATTAACACATTGTTGAAAATGCTAGAAGTTTACTGGAAATAAATTTGAAATGGTTTTAATAGCAAGCAGATCCTTGAATCAAGGATCTGTCAAGTTTTTTCAACGGATGAATTAATTAGTTCTCTGGTGACACATGAGACCTAACTACATCTCACGGATGAGTCAATCTCCAATGCTTTCAAAAGTCAATTCTCCTTCCAGTGAGAGGGAGAATTATGGAAAGAGGTCACCAGGAAGAGAACAATCAAAAGTAACCCTCACTCGATTAGGTGTGACAACAATATCCGAATCGAAATTTCCAAGGTCAAAGACATCGACAACAATCCCAGCCTCGAATTTGACCTCAAAGTGGCGGAGGGAGAAGATCAAATGAGAAATGAAGTATACAATGCTATTACTACAAAATTATGGGCACTATGAATTTGAATGTAGGAAGAAACAGACAGATCAACTCTCAGGCAAAGCACATGTGACATCACCACGGGAGAAAATGGAGGTATGTTTCTTTCGTGTCACAACTAACTGAACAACAACCTAAAGATCAATGGTTGTGGATGAGTGGATGCAACAATCACATGACGGTAACAAAAGTACTTTCATGCATTGATTCTTCAATCTCATACGATATTACACTTGGAAGCGTTTATTTAGTCAAAGTTCACGGAAAAGTAATTGTTCTATTCTTACTAAACATAATGTAAAGAAAGACATAAGCAATGTCTATCATGTTCGGATCTGAAACATAATTTGCTAATTGTAGGACAACTCATTTTAGACATGGCTATAAGGTACTTTTGAGAGCATCTTGCAAGATATATGACAAAATCCCAAGTAGAAAATTGATTTCTTAAATCCATATGACTCCAAAATAGGATGTTTCCCCTTAAACTCAAAACTACCAATCTGATTCAACCCGCTATGCGAGTGCATGCACCCCCAATGAAACTATGTTTTAGCATACAAGATTTGGACATCTACCATTTAGAGTCTAAGTCTTCTTGAGGAAGAACTCCATGGTCAAAAGGTCTTCCTATCTTTAAAGAGCAAATTCCCCATGTGAGTCTTCCATAATTGGAAAACATAAGAGCTAGATTTCCACAGTACTTCACTCAAGCCAAACAACATCTTTAACTTTTTCTGACATAATGGACCAATGCAAATTGAGTCAATAGGTGGTAGCTTTTTACTTTCTAACGTTTGTGGTGATTTATTGAAAAAATATTGGTAAATTCGAATTTAACATCTAGTAATTCTACAACAAAACGGTAATTTCTAATGGGTTTATGAAATTTCAATAATTCAAAATATTTTTAACACGTATGCATGTAAATTTAACAATGAATAATAGATTTAATAACAAATTAATACAAAACCAATGCATAATTCTAAATAATACTTGAACCTGATGCTAGCCAATATGCGATGCAGTAAATTGAAACACATACTTGGCCGCTACATGAAAACCTTTACCCAAAAGCCGTTTCCTCCCACGCCAACTAGGTAGCTCCCTAGCTCGAGGATATCAATGGATATCCTGGTCCTCGTGCCCAAAACCCCCAATAACTCCGGTCCACTGTGTTAATGCCAATCACAAAATTCCTCCTTCTCTGCAATACTCTGAGCTCTCAAAATCCATCCCCAACTTTCGTAGTCCCCGTCCAAACTCCTTCCCTTCCTTATCCCTCCTTCTGACTCTCCCCCCCCCCATTTACTCCCTACCTAGCCCATTTATTACCCCTTATCCTTTCCCATTAATTATTTTATCTTCTTTCTAGAAGTTCGCCGGTTATCCTTATTTGTATCTTAACCATTTTATATCATATACAATTAATCTAGTAAATCCATTACACAAGTTGATAGAAATGTAGTTTGTGGTTAAATTATTAATTAATTGTCCACAATTACTAATCCTTAATTAATTAATAACTCACTTAATTAATATCATTAAATCATCTTTGTTTAATTAATACCTTGTTAACACAATTAATCCCTAATTAGTTTTTGCTTTATAATTTCTTAAGCATTTATCCAACTGAATTAGTTACATGCCACCTTAGGAAACTTCATGATGAAGTTAAGGTATCTTATGTTCCTGTGGAAAAGAGCATGGTTGACACATTCATAACAAGCAACCGACATTGCTCGATTAAGTAAGTCAAGAAATATCATACATACTAGTGTATATGTACAAAAGAAATGCATGTGTAGCTAGTACATGCAAATCTAGGTAAATGTACTAATAATCAACTGTTATCCTTTACTATTTGCGGTATGCATTCAATCCAGTTAGAAAGACTAGTCTTTTATAAAGACCAACAATCAATCAATTGTGTGAGAAATCGCTTTAATTACAATTATCGGTTCAATAATTTATTTTTAAACAACCGTGGTTTGAATTCGTAATAATGAATATTCATTTTTTTTTTTTTGGAAGGAAAAGCATTAACTTCCACCACAATGAGGATCTCCATGCTTTCTCAACTGTGCTATGTCCTTCCTCCTAACCTACTTCCATATCCATACCTATCCTTCCTCACGCTGAACTATCTTGATCAACTATATTGACCTAACTCCAAATAGAACCGTAGTTGGAGGTAATAAGCTATCTCGACCAAGCTTCCCTTGAGTCATCGATAGTCATCATCACATGTCTTAGGGAGCATGAACTAACACCATCCTCCCACATGACTTGGGTTTGGAGGATACATGGTGAAATCGTCCACCCTCCTAATAATCATAACTAGGGTCACACCCTACAATGGAGATACGGTGGGAAATTCCTCCACCCCTCCCTAACAGAACCAAGGTCCACACCCTATAATGGAATATCTGGGAGTGGCACCATGTTGATGGAGGTTTTGTCATCGTTTATTTGGTTTTGGGCGGTGTCATCACCCTAAAATCGACCAGCGTCGACATATCATAGAAATGCATCCAAACCAATATAAATTTCACATAAAATATTCATACCATAATGTTTCATAGGTTAGTGGATGCTGATATCCTTTCATGTCATTATCCCTTGGCATTTCATATTACATAACCTGCCAGTTGGATGCAACACAAACTCATACATTTCTATGCATTATCATCATGTAATTGGATATTATCATCATTTCAATTTGGTATCCCATGCAGATAAAATTACATCAAAAGTTTTCAATGAAAATAGATCTCATAATATCACATAATTTAATTTTGATACCATTCACAAAATTATCATTTACCCAAATGGGTGCATAATATCCAACATCATCCTAATAGCATTTAAACATTCATTTAATTCACATTCTCTCACAGTAGTATATGGCATCATATACATCATCATCAATAACATTTAATCATTCATAAAGTTTACATTCACATAATAGATTGCATTACATACATCATCATCAAATAACATTTAAACTTGTTCATAAAAAGTTCATAAATTTTAAAGTTTAAAGTGTCTCATATCAGTTTCTTGTGACTAGAAAAGAAATTATATAGGCCTCAGGTAATTCTGTTTGTCTAAGTCAAAAGGTAGTGTTACGTACACCTTTGAGAAACATGTTCGGGGTGGTAAAAAAAGTGAGGTATAGTCTCGTCGTGGTGTCTCGGCATCTTCCCAAGTAGAAGATCCTGGACTATACTTGTCCCCTTGGACCTTAACTCGGTCTACGGATGATTCTGAGTTAATGAGTCCCTACGGTCCAATATGTGTAATGGTTCTACCGTTAGGGTTCCCACGTTCGATACTTGAATTTCCTTCCAATTTAGTTTATGTTATTCATAAATAGCATAATGACGTAAAGCGGATACATGAAATACATTATGAGTTTTTAATGAAATTAGGGGTGGCGATGCGAGATGATAGGCATAGCGATTCCCAATTTTCTGCTAGATCACGAATGGTCCTATAAACCGAGGTGACAACTTTGTCCCTTACAATCATTGAATGGTACTCTTATTAGGCACGATATGAATGAAAACTTGGTCTCCACTTCATAACTTGATTAACCGGTCCTGTGTGCATCGCATAGCTTTTCTGCCTATCACATGCTTCCTTTAGTCTCTACCTAAACTGAATCTACTGTTTCTCCATTTCTTGATTCAATTTTGGCCCAACTATTACTGGGTCTTCTATTCTATCCCAATTCAATGGCATTATGCATGGCCTCACATACAAAGCCGTGGTGGCATTCGATGGAACTATGATATTTGTGTATTGAGCAAGCTCACCAAAGGTAGGTACTTCTTCAGGTTTGATTATCATTACATACATCCTAAGCATGTCTTCCATGACTTGATTTACTCTCAGTTTTCATCTATTTACGGATGATAAGTTGTTATTAAGTTCAAGTCCCCCCATGTGGAAACTAAACTTGTCGGAACACAGAGTGAATCTCACGGAGTCCCTATCTGAAATGATATTCTTCCAAAGTTATCCATGCAAATGGATAACCTCTCTTAAACACCACACATGCCACATCGGTGACATCGTGAGTGTCTCTAAGCGTAGGAAATAGGCACTCTTGGATTTAACTGTCCATATCACAAAGAATGGCATTGTGTCTATGGGATGTGACAACCCACAACAAAATCCCTATAGAGATGACTTCCCATTTTGACATATGAACATCATGTGGTTATAGGAGACCTACCAGGTGATGGTGTTCGGCTTTCTGTTGATACTCTAGGCATTTGCTTAATGAAATGGACTACATGGCATTTCATGCCTACCCAAAAGAGGCTTCTTCATAACTTCGGTACATCTTCTTCACTCCCGGATGTGCACAATAAAGTGATCTATGGGCTTCCTTCAATATGATTTTTCAAATATCTCCATTATAGGGGATGTACATCCTTCCTGTCTTAACAATCCATCACGTTTCTAGATTATAACGTACAGCACTTTGGGTGTAAAGCGCCTCCCGCTCTGGAGGTTTGAAGTAACCTTTAAAATACCAACAGTGTCCTTGGAGTTGTGTCAACACCAGTTTCCTGGATTGATTTTTAAGTGTACCAAGGAGAAGACAAGTGGTCTCCTACTCAAGGCATCTGCTGACCACATTTATTTTCCTTTTTATGTACGAAATACTTAAAATCATGCTCACTCATATGCTCCATCACCTTTTCACGGCATTAGGATCTCTTTGAGTGAAGAGATGTTTTAAGCTTTGATGGTTTGTTTTGAGCTACAAGTTGCTTAACAAGATAGTGTCCCAAAGTTTCAAAGCTAGCATTAGGTTGCCAACTCTAAATCATGAGTCATGTATAACTCTTCATGTTTCTTCAACTTCCCTTATGCATAATCTATCACTCCTATCACATTATGCGGCTCCCAATCCTTTTCTTGAGCATCCATGTGAGCCAGTGAAGTCCTTTTCATATCACGACATAGTAGAATTGGCGAACTAGTTAGCGCCTCTTAAGCTCGATTAGATGCACTATCACATTCTTAAATCCATTCATACGACTACCTTGCGTTGCAAAGGTGTTGATAAGTTTCACTATTTTGAGAATCCTTCTACAAACCTCTGGTAATAACCTGCTAGCCCCATAGAAGCTTCTCACCTCATGTGCATTTTTGGCACTGGCCACTCCAAAGCTGGCCTTTACATTTGGGTCCTACAAAGATTCCTTTTGCAGGAAGTAATGTATTGATAGTGGATTTCTTTCCGGAAGAAGGAACACTCCGACAAATTCCCATACAATTTGTTCCTCTAAGGCAAGACAACACTATTAGCAAAGTGTTCCTCGTGTTCTCTTTCATTTTGGAGTAGATGAGGATGTCATCTAAAAGACTTGTACAAAAAAGCGGTCCTAAGTACCTTACGGAATCGCCGTTCGCAGGGCTCATGAATCTTCTTTGGTGCATTGGTCAATCCGAAGGTACTAAAACAAACTCGTAATGTCAAGTGAGTTGGAAGGTTTGGGATATCACCTTCCTTAATCGCCAACTATTGATACCACATCGCCAAATCAATCTTTGAGAATACGCTGCTCCTTTCATCTCTACATTGAAGGGTCATATATTGATCATCAAATTACCTATTTTCACTGTAGCATGGTTCATGTCTTTGTAGTCTATACACATTCATAAGTATCCATGCTCTTCTTCTTTACAAAATTATTGGTGCACCCGGTGGGACACTGGGCCTTATTAGCCCTATATCCGATATCTTCCATTTGCATTGCAACTCCACCAAAGTTCTCATATCATCCGATATGGGTTTTGGAAATTGGTTCTACACCGGTTTAGCTCAATGGTAAAAATCAAGCTCTCGGAGGTAACCACGGTAACTTCGTTGAGGAAAAACATCCACGAAATTAAAACCCAATCTGGGTCGTCAATGAGGGTCCTTCATTCCTTTGCTTCCACTATAAAGTCGACACCCTTTATTTTCTCAAGCATCGCTTAACCTTCATAGTTGATATAAAGTAACGACACTTTTCTCATGCACCACTGGATCTCTATTGGTCTTCCTTCATCATTGATACAAAACACCCTCTTTGAAAACAATATACCAAAGCTCGATGAGCTTCTAATAATCCATTCAGTTGAATACATACACCCCAAGAGCGGTGGCGTATACCTTCAACCTAGTAGTAAACACTCCCAAGTCTACTATACAATTATCAACACTAGGTCCACTACGGCATTTTTTCCCCCAAAGCCATGTCGACTTGTTTAAAGTCATCATGCTTTCGTGAGAACATATTACTCTTTTCTAATGTAGATGGTGAAATGAAACTATGCAATGCAATCAAACAAAATCTTAACATTGATATGATTTAGGCATTACCTGATGACTCCACCATAGTGAATTGATGTTGACACAGCGATTATTAACCGATGTGTAAATATAGTGGCTGCTACTTTACTCTCCCCATCGGTGCCTTTCCTTCTCTATGCATGAACCATGATCGTAACTTTCGAGGCGGTCGCTCGTAATGGGGTCCTTAGCGCCTCAACGAGGTAACAAAAGATTGAACACGTATAGCGTTATGTGACTGCCTGATGAGTTCCTTCCCCTGGACCCCTTCCCCTACTAGTTGTTGCTAGAGATGGTCATGGGTCTGTCTGTACCTTTGGCGATGATCGAGATGTTGCACTAGCTGCCAGTGAAATCCATGCAACTACTGTCCTTGGCGAATCTGTTACCATATGGCGGTGGCCTTGAGCCCCCTCCTCTAAGAAATGTCCTCGGGGCCTATCCTGCAAATCTCGGGCGATCTTGAGTAGGTCTTGTACCCTGGTTAAGTTCATGTGTTCTTCGGCGTAACGCGCATTTTCCACTACCTCCGCTACTAAAGGCGGTTTCCACATCCGCACCATAAGCTCTTATCTTGAGGGTTCAATCCATAGACGGCGTAATGGATTCAATTAAGTTATCCATATCGACATGTTTATTGATTCCATAAGCGATCTCATATTCTGAGTTTGTTTCCACCAGTAACGCACTAAGGCATGAAATGCCCCAACATATTGTTTCATCATAATGCGCGTTAGATATTTCCTCTTGAACCTCTCCTCAAAAATTTCCAAAGATACTGTGTCTGGGGTAAGGTGCATTTGTCTTTCTAAGTTGCCCCACCGGTTCAAAGCGCTATCTCTTAACCGGAAAATTGCAATCTTTGCCTTTTGAATTGGATGCATGAATCCTTAAAGGCAAAACACCTTGTCATGCCTTCAACCGTAAAACACCAGCGTTCGCTGGCGTGACCCCAACCAAAAATCGAGTTTGATCTTACGCAATTCTCGTGTGATGTCTTCAAGTGAAGGTCCTCCCCCCTAAATCCCTCAACACTTCAGGATTACCCGTTCCGGATGGTGGGGGTTCCACACGCGCCAGTCCATAACGGTTGTCTCCCCTTTAATGTCTCGTTGATGGCTTCCAATGGGTGCAGTATGAGGGCTAGTTCGGAATATGGTGGTGGTGGTGCGTTGGCGGCATTGGCGGTCTTGTGAATGATGCTTCACCTCGACTTCCTCAAGTCGACCATCCCTATATCGCCTGATACGCATCCACCAAAGTTGTCGGGGTGAGTTCGGGATGTTTCAAATTATTGCTACTCAAACTAGAAACAGGGTTAGGCATAAGTTTTCTTTACTTATGCCTAAACAAACAGAAATTACTCCATTGGGGGATTGGCTAGGTTAGGGTTAGGTTTAAACATTTAAGCTTGATTTCTTAAGCCCCTCTGAAAATAACTATTGGTTCCTTTTCACTGTAGCTACGCTAGCTTTGCGTCTTTCTCGCCACTTCCTAGGCTTACTGTCATAGTGCATATGCTTCCTCCTTCCCTCTTGTCCTAGTCTAAGCCTTTTAACTTTTTGCGTACAGCTTGATTAAAGTGACTTCCGACCTTCACGTTTATTAATTCGCAGTATTTTACTTATTAATGGGCACAATTAATGATCCTTTAATTATATATATATATATATATATATATATATATATATATATATATATATATATATATATATATATATAATATCGCCGAGTATTATCGATGGCTATGTGGTAGAGATTGAACATATTCTCGGTCGTCCTCCAACATCAATGGGACAGATTTATCGTTCATAACTGCTTGCATTTATAAAGGAATCTGTTAACATGTTTACTTTTAACATTTACCTATCACATAAAAAAATTTGTTGTAGGTTATATAATTACCAGTTTAATAATTAAATGGGATTAAACCGCGACATCTAAACAATTATCTCAATTTGCCAACCCCATTTTGGCGTTCACCAGCTATGTACCTTTTGGTGTTAGTGTTCTTCTTAGGCGCTTTACTTGGTGGGTGGTATTGAATTGTGACAATTAAGGTATTTATAAGTGAAATTATTTGTAAAGTCACCTCGTGTGGTGCGTCGGTAAGGGTGGATTTTAGCAAAGACTTGAGCGTTAGGGGAGGTCCGGGTTTCGATCCTCGCGGACTCCATAATTTTTTCTTATCCCTATATTACTCAAACTTAACTAATATTTTATTAAACTAATTAACTTAACTAATATTGTATTAAACTAATTAACTTTATTAGCAACTTATATTTTATTAAACTAATTAACTTTATTAGCAACTAATATTTTAATTAGCTCTTAATAAATTAATTAATTAGTTAAAGTTAATAAAGTTAGTAGTTAAATAGTTTAATTATTTTGCTTAATTTATTAATTAAACTTTATTAATTTCCTAAATTTATAATTTATTAGTTTATTAATATTTATTCCTATATCCTTCTTTATTTATTATATATATTTTTAAATTGATGCTCGTAAAGAAAAGTATGTCTAATTATTTGCTAAATAATATTAAAATGGACTTACTTAGCTACGTGCATT
>SNQJ01S0259532.1:0-12320 GCA_010110895.2 Picea sitchensis | reverse complement strand
TTGCCAATAAAAATGTTGACCCACCTCCACACCGGATATCTCGTAGATATGATTCAGTGTGCTAATAGGAGATCGTACGATATCCATATCCATATTACCTCCTTGTAAAAATTCACTTAAAGAAGAAAATAAATGATTTTTGTTGAATGAGGGCTTCCTCAATTATTTCTCTCTCATCAAAATGTTTTATGTCACGAGATAATAAAATGGTTATTCCATTAAGAATATTTAAAATTTTGGAGCAGCCAACCGAACCAATAAATGAAATTCTCTCTTACGAGATCTTGGATGGAATAGCAGCCAACTCAATAAATCTTCAGGTCCCTTTTTTCTATTTTCTTATTATTACTAATTTACTATCTATTAGCCCTTCATATAGCTATAATGACCTTAATGACCTTCCTTCGCAAATTGCTGACGTTGATCTATTCAGGATCAATTGGATTGAATCTATACCATCATCATTGGCTGGAATTGGGATATCCACTAGATCTGGATCACAGTCTGTATCAACTAAGCAAATTGTCGAAATACCCAAAATTCTACATTCCCCGAGAGCAATGGATTCTTCTTGTTGATTGGTAATTATCGCAATATCGGGTAAGCTCGTCATGTATCTAATCCCACCTAGATATTTCTGTAATTGATCCAATTGTCTCTTGAGCATTGCTGCTTGTTTCTTTGGAGGTTGATTGAATCATCCCATATCTTGTTCTTTTTTTAAATCCTTGAACTTCTGAGGTCTCGTCTCTATAGTAGACCAATTAGTTAACATACCACCAAGCCATTTTCTATTTACATAATGACATCGAGCTTCTGTAGCAGCTGATGCTACTAAATTAGCTGCTTGATATTTTGTACCAACTATCAAGAATTGTTTTCCCCTAACTTCTATATCAAACGCCAAATCACAAGCTTCTGATAAAGAACGAGCAGTTTTAGAAAGATTTATAATATGAGTATATTTACGCTCTGTAAAAATGTAAGGTGCCATCTTAGGATTCCATTTCCTAGTTTTATGTCCTAAATGAACTCTTCCAAATCTATGTTCCAAATCTATGTTCCAATATCTTTTGCTCATTCTCATTCACTTTCCTCCCCAAAATAATGAAATAACATGTAGCATAATATCTAATTATTCCAACGAAATCGATTACATCTCAAAGATTGCTTGTCTGTCTAGTATGTGGTATAAACATTCTCACTCATAGAATATTTGATATTCATCCTATTATAGAATGAATAATAATGAACATAACAAGAAATCTCTTTATTAATCAAGACTATTTGAATGACTGCTTCAAAATATTGTGAGAATTTTCTTGAATGGAAAAAAAGAGACTTTGTGACAATGAAAGAAAATATCTTTCACTTTTTTGCTAAATAGATTCCTATTCCCCATTCTTGGATCCATTCCGTTCCATTTCACTGAACGGTGAATATGTTGTCCAATACCGGCAGGTATAATCCCCCCGAGAATAACATTTTCCTTCAAGCCTTTCAACCAATCGATACGACCTTGTAGAGCAGCTTTAGCTAAGACCCGAGCAGTTTCCTGGAAACTTGCTTCGCAGCTGCTTGATATTTCGTACCAACTATCATGAATTGTTTTCCCCTACCTCCTATATCAAACGCCAAATCACAAGCTTTTGATAAAGAACGAGCAGTTTTATCGATATTTATAATGTGAGTATCTTTATGCTCTGTAAAAATGTAAGGTGTCATCTTAGGATTCCATTTCTAGTTTTATGTCCTAAATGAACTCTTTATTCCATCATCTCTTCCAAATCCATGTTCCAATATCTTTGCTCATTCTCGTCTGCTTCCTCCCCAAAAAATAAAATAACATGTAGCATAATATCTAATTATTCCAACAAAATCGATTACATCTCAAAGATTACCTGTCTGTCTAGTACGTGGTATAAACGTTCTCACTCATAGGATATTTGATATTCATCCTATTATAGAATGAATAATCATGAACATAACAAGAAATCTCTCATTAATCAAGACCATTTGAATGGCTGCTTCAAAATATTGTGATAATTTTCTTGAATGGAAAAAAAATTTTGGGATGTAAATTTAAATAATTTTTGAGTTACTTATTGGTGTTGGTTAAACATTTTACTTTTCTTGTTTTTCCTGGAATTTTGGGATGTAAATTTAAATAATTTTTTGTTAATTGATACATTTATGAAAACATAAATGGATTCAACATGTTATATACAAATTTAGGAAACTATTCCTCACCGGATTTTAAACAAAATCAAGATTTTAAAACAAAAATCAAATTGAAAAATGATCAGAAAATAACTAAAAGAAAAAGAAGAATGTATGGACTGCGCTTTACTTCATTGCACCAAAAGTGTTATCTAAGGGCAGGTACCTCCCGAGACCAAAAGTGTTATTTAAGGGAAGGTACCTCCCGAGGCCTTCGTAGTTTGTCAGACGTTATCCAAGCCTTCTATTTGTCATCTAGATCCTCTGCTAATCTATTATCCATTTATATAATGAACTCAATGGTCGAAACTACCAGAGGATAATAGATTAGCAGAGGATCTAGATGTAGATTTCATCATCTCCACTGGTGACAACTTCTACGAGGACGGGCGTAGCAGACCCAAGCTTTTTACAATCATTTTCTCAAATTTACAGCGCAAAGACTCTACAAAATCCTTGGTATGCTGGTATGTATGATTACCTCTATGCTTACAAGTTTGATTTTATTTTATTTCAAAGATGTTCAACCTGTAATATAATCTTCCTTTTTGGTTTTAGATTAAAGATTCAACTCAATAGATTATGTAAGATTCTACAATCTTTAGGAAGAATTGAATGTTTCTATCTAAGAGCCATAGTTTAATCTTGACGTCTATGTGTTTCCTATTTTAACCATGAAATCATATACCTGTGCTATGTAAGATTCTACAATCTTTAGCAAGAATTGAATGTTTCTATCTTAGAGCCACAGTTTAATCTTGACGTCTGTGTGTTTCCATTTTAACCATGAAATCACATACCCAGTAGTTCTAGGAAACCATCACTACAAAGGGGACGTTTTGGCTCGGTTGGATCCGGTTTTGAAAGAAATTAATAACAGATTATGCATTGTCAGAGATCATTCACCCTCAAATACAACCTCTATACAGTACTTTTTGGTTGTGCAAATGGTGTATTTATAAATTCATACCCTGCCATTCCAAATTTCATATTTCTGTTGCACAATTGTTTTTATCTATTTGCATTTATAACCAAAAGTAATCAAACAAACAATGAGCCATACTTATTCGGCAAAGGGAGAGGTTTAAATTACAAGTGAAAAATGACCTTCTTCCGATTATTTTCATTGTATTTGTAGACATAGAATGTCCTTCCGCCTCGAAGCTGTATTTTCTGGATACAACACCATTGGTCGACATGTTCCAATTACATAGTGGCAGGTGCATGGGGAGTCATCTATGATTTCGAGGGACAAAAGGTAGTTGACTTTTCCTTGCTATTGTAAAACACTAATAATAGAGCATAAACTCTAGTAGTGTACATGGGTTTAAAATTAGCTCATGCCTGAAACATCCAATCTCTAGTGGTGCTAGGGGACTCCAAAATAATCATAATGATCTCAGGGCCCCTCAACCTCCCAAGCAAATCAATCTCCCAACTACCTCTTCTCATGAATAAACACCTTGAAACATCACTTCATCAGTTTATGCATTTTTCATATCCTCCACGCTCAAAACACTGAAGCAGATCATCTAACTAAAGTTACGAAATCCCTAGAACAGAGCCATCTTGTCACCAATCAAACCTCCTCTAATGATTGGCTACCTTAACCGTACTAGTGCGACCTATCTCCCACTCACAACTAAGGACTTTTCCGCGGAGCCCCCTTTCTCCCCTAACCCCCTTCCTAGTCTTCTCCCTCCCAACCACCCCCTCCCCCTTCCCCCGCCCCCGCGGGACTCCTCCCTCTCCCCGGCCTGGTCGCCCTCTCCTTGCGGCACGACCTCCCTCCCTCAACCCACATGCCTCTCCTTCCTCATCCCCATGTCCCTCCAACCACCGTATCATTTCTAAATCATGTGGAGCTTCACTCGCCCCTCCTTGACGATCAATCGTAAGCTTATGGAGTCACCTCTGGGTTTTCATCCTGTGCAAAGTCATTTCTGCTCGTGGGTGCTCCTGACACCCTTTGCCCTCAAGGTAATGTCACTTCAGCACCCATGGCTGCTCCGACTATTATTCAACATCTTCACTTGGCTCTTTAGAATGCTTGGCTTTCAATCCGGTTAGTCTTTTCTCTCTACTCACTCCGTCTGCGTCCATTGTTTCTTCAGCACCTGCTCGACTTGTATGCTTAGCGCCTACTTGACCTCTTTGCTCCTGAGTCTCTGCACCAACATGTGGCAAAGGTCAAGAGGACCCTGCTCTTGTCTGAATTGTATTTCGGAGGAGCTTCGAGAAAAGTTTCGCGCGCTACAAATAGATGTTAGAAGGGAAGAAGAGCGTATATATGCTCATCACCGTGAATTCCAGCGAGAGAACCAGGGGATTCGTGAGGAATTGACAAGCATGCAAACACAACTGCATCAGTAGGAAACACGCCATAATCAAGAATTGGCAATAGCCTTAAGGAGAATCAACAGAAATACGAGACAACTCGAGGTTGTCACCCAACAATTGGAAAACCCGCAACAACCAGAGAATTATGTTGGCTTTGGTGAGTCTTGGCTTCCATCCACCTTTCATTCAATGACCAACAACGATCATCATTCGACCCCCTCGACACGAGGACATGCTGACCTTCACCATGTAGAGGCGAACCCAGCAGAGGCGAACCCAACAGTGCGACAGGCGAAACAATTATGTTGCCATTTTTACATGGCAGAACTGTAGCTCTTATGAACTGGATGAAATAGTTACTATAGATTTTCATATACAGTTAGACTCTTATGGAAGCAACATAAGTTCTCTCACCCTGTCATATGTAATTTTTGGATTTTTGTTGTTCTTTTTTTAATATACAAACCTCCAACCGTTTTTGTTAAAAAAAGAAGGTAAAGCTATACATAGAAAACAATTATAAATAGATGGGTATTCAAACTATAAATAATTAGCACATGTCCATGAAAAACCTCCATGAAAGTATCTTATAAACCCATTAAAGGGCACAAGATGTCACTTCAAGGGTTTGAACCTAGGTGGGGAGGGTAACAATCATTCCTCCCAACCACCCAGTCCCCTCTTACATCCAACACACACACACACATATTTATTTTTATTGTTTCTAGTATATCTTAATCACTATGGTGTTTCTAATGCTTTGTTTTACACATAAGTTGCATTATCTAGTTATATATAAAACTCCAACAAACTGATATCGAAAAAACAATCTGATAAAACTCTAACAAAATGATATCCAAAAAACAATCTATAACACACATACAAATCTAAAAAACAATCTATAACGACAAAAATCCAACTTATACTCAAAAAAATAATTTATAATAGAGATAAAATAAAATAGTCTATAACAGAGATAAAAATCCAAAAACATACCTTAAACAACTAGTATAATTAGATATCAGTTACCTTTTGTTTGCTAATTTTGCCAATCAAACCAACAATTTCTTTCTTTCTAGTACCAAGAAGTTCAACTCTATGCTTTCAACTTCAATTATGCTTTCAACTACTCACACTACATTTGCAACATAATTATAAACTAAATAATTAAATAAACGACTCTTATCAATTTATGACATATTAAATATATATTAATTAAAGATTTGTTGTTCTGGTAGAAACAACTCATAGTGATTTATTTTGGCTCATTTCTATGAGTGTGCAACTCACACTACATTTGCAATATAACTATAAACTAAATAATTAAATAGATCACTCTTATCAATTTATGACCTATTTAATACATATTAATTAAAAAATACATATTAATTAAAGATTTGTTCTGGTAGAAACAACTCATAGTGATTTATTTTGGCTCATTTTTATGAGTGTGCATTGGAAATGTTCGCAACCATTTCATAACTCAATATCTAGACATTGGAGTATGCGTTGGAAATGTAGGCGGTCTTTTTTATCTCAATATGTGGACATTATGATTGCAATAACGAATATAATATTTTATTTATTATTAATCATATTTTATTTGGCATATCTCCCATTGACTATGGGATGATATTCAATTTAATTGCACTTGCATTGTCGTTGTGTTATCATTTATTTTAATTGTAGGTTACTTTGTGTAATTTATCTTCATTCTAATTACATTGATATTTTTAGTTATTTTAATTGCACTTATATTTATGGTTAGTAGGAAAATAAATTTAGTACAGTGAACAAAGTAAAATAAATTTGGCATAGTGAACAAAGGACATGGATTTAAATAAGTCTAGAATAAAGCTTCAAGCAGTAATACAACTCATCGCATCTAAGGAGGACATATGGCCGCCTTTCTCTTTTTTTTTAATTTGAATTTTTTTGTATTTCACATCCAGGAATAAATAGTCATTTCATTGTATTCAACCAATCATAAATTAGAATTTTTGAATATTAAATATTAAAAAATTAATTTATTTTTTTCAAAATATCAAATTTAATACACCAATATTATAAAACATTTCGAAACATTATAGAATTTTTGATTGGGATAAAAAAGTCAAAATAATTTGACCGAAAATTGATCGCTATATTCCCTACGTTGGCATTGACTACTAATCTAACATTGAGCATCTACAAGAGTCTTCACACTTTCATACAATGATGGAATCCACTAACATAACATGAAGCAATGCCTCATGACATCTTCATGCAAGATTGTCTCATCATCAACACATAAGCCTCCCCTTAATCGTTGGATCGAGTACTCTTCTACCCCACTACATTATGGGATAGCGCAAAACTTCAAACCACTTCAACGACATTACATATTCAACACCTAGCAACTCTAGTATCTCATGGCATTCGACAACACATAGTTTTTGGAGGTTTATGAGCTGCCCCAACCGTGACAACTCTTGTGTCTCATGGAAATCAACAACATCTAGTCTTTGGAGCTGTGTGAGTTTCCCCAACCCTGGTATGCTCTACAACTTCTTACATCTCCAATCTTGCAACTTCTCGAAATAAATCAAATGTTCCAAACCCGATAGCATTTGTATCTCATGAAAATCATCAACGTCTAGATTTTGGATCTTTGTGAGATGTCATAGTGTTTGTATCTCATGGAAATAAACAACAATTAGTGTTTGGACCTACCCCAACCATGGTATGCTCTAGAGCCTCTTGCATCCCCTAACTTCAAACTCTCCAAAGATGTCAAATGTTCGAGACCTGGAAGATCTTGCGCCTCATGGCATCTACTAACAGACAATGATTGGAACTTTGTGAGCTACCCCAACCCTTGTATGCCATGTATCTTCTCGCATCCACTAACATTCAACTCCTCCAAATAATGCAAATGTTCCAAACCTAGCAGCGTTTGTATCTCACCGCAATCAGTGACATCTAGTGTTTTGAGATTTGTGATTTTCCCCAACCCTGGTATGCTATGCAACTTATGGCATCCCCAAACATACAACGTCTTCAAAGAAGTCAAATGTTCCAAACTTGGCAGTGTTTGTATCTCATGGCACCTAATGGCATTTAGTGTTTGGAGCTTTGTGAGTTGCCCCAACCCTGGTACACCCTGCAACTTCTCGCAATCCATAACATCCAACATCTCCAAAGAAATCAAATGTRCCACACCASACATCTCTCATATCTCACAATAGCATTCCAAACATGGATGTTTGAGTATATTTAAATTTCCAAATGAATTTGGAAGCACCTGCAACCTAGAAGCACCTTTCAAATCGATATATTGAAGGTTTGTTATCTCTCCGAAGGAATTAGGAAACAACATCATTCTTGAACACCCTCTAAACTCTAAGAATTTCAAGGAGCACATATGACAAAATTCGTCTAGTAAAGTATTGAATAAGATTCGTCGGTGTTGCACATATTTTACAACAATATTTTTGAGGTACTTTAGTTGACCTATCGACTTTGAAAACAACCGAAGCAATGATTAAATTTGAAGGGATGGTCTTGATTTCAGTTAGAAGGGTATATATTCATGTAACCCTTTCGTAATGAGAAGTTTCCAAAAAAATTATATTTCATTTGACAATAATAAATTAATTACACACTTCATAAAAAATTGTTTTAAATAAAATATCACATTTCTAGTGAAATTTATGCTTACTAGATGAATTAGTAAATCCAAATTATCACCTTAACATTTTAAAACTTACTTGTAAAATAACACAGATTCAAAGATCATAAACGTAATTGTAGAAAAGATTTTTATAAATTTAAAGATGTTCCCAAATGTTATGTTTTGTTTGTTACACTAGAGAAAATGAACGCCATTGTAGTATGTTTTCCATAGAATAATTAAGATAATTAACAATATATATTTTTGTACTGTGCCTATTGTCTATACAACCCTAAATCTACGAGCTAATTATTGAATCTATTTAGAAACATGTATTGGTGATCCCTCAAAGAAAGAAGTCATTTCATCATTCTAATTATTTTTAATCATTATTTAATTGATTACAACAATTAAAATAGTGAAATCCAAATTTAAATGACCCAAAGCTTTCCAAAGCAAACACACAAAACTATTCCATTTCATACTCTCAAAAAGAGAACTAGATGCTCCACAAATCCAAACCCCTTCATGATTGCAACAAATAGTGAACACATGAACTTGAACCAGCATAAATAACTAAGGATTCAAAGACACATTATTGGATGTCAACCTCCAACAAACGACGATAGAAAATCCATAATGAAATACGAGGAAAATTCAAGTGCAATAAGAATTCGAAGAAGAAAAATGCTCTACAAATCCAATTTAAGAATAAAGTGTCTTACAAACAATTCCAAATTATTTAGAATGGAAACAACACTAGGTTCTTGAGCATGTTATGGATGGTTCAAAAGAAGAGAAATACCAACATAATTTAAATCACTGAAATCAAGCATAACAAGAATTCAGAAAAAACCTTCAATGAAACAGACTGAGTACAAATCCATTCACTATTTGAGTGAAGTCAAACACATTGATCAAAACTTGCAAGGTAGTGTAGATAATTGGTAATGAAAATACTGCCACGGTTTTGTTGATGTCATAAATGGTTTCAGGAAATACGTAGGTAATATTAAATGATTTTTTGGAGTAAATAAAGGTCCTCATGGTAAAAACAAATTACTAGACAAAGATTAAATTCAACATTTTTTCATTTTCCATTCAAATCTAATATGACATCTATATCTTAATTAGACAATTATGTGTTCTTTGTCCAAAAATTACAAAATCATTGTAGTGTGAAAGGAAGATCGATTGATTCTCAAGTCATTCCTTATTTTCACCATCAGTATTAAAATTATATGTAGTATTTAATGCATTTATTATGCAAAGAGTACTTCTAAGGTTAGTGATCCACCACTTCAAACCTCAAAGATATCCATGTACGTGTCACTCATTGAAGAGATATAGGTGATGGGATGGGAAATTCGAATAATCCTTGTTATGAAATTTTAATATGCACCTTGTACATGGATAAAAATGAAAATGAGATTTTATTTGGATGCCCATTTTTTTAATAAAACTTCTATTGAAAGCCTTTTGAAGGGTTGTGACATGCTCAATTTTGATCCTTAATAAGAATGCAAGCGAAGATATTTAGCTCTACAGAGGAGCTTGTGATGTTGAGGTTTCAACTATAAGATGATTTTCATCTAGAAAATAAAATGAAATGAAGAAATGGTAAAGACACAATATGTCTTCTAAATAACCATCTTCAGCTACAACATCTTATGTCTTCTAAATATGTGATCCCACCCTCCTCAATATGTCATTAATTGGAAAAATGCTTCCAATTGACATCTTCGGTCCACATAATCTAAAATTATAATTGTTTTTTGGACACTGTATTTAAGCTATTATTATTTTAATTAATAATTTTTATTTCAATGGTGTATTTAACTTAAATATAAGTAATAACAAAACCAAATTTAACTAATGAATGTATTAAAATTTAATATATATATATATAAAGTTTCATTATGTTTTTTATAGAAATTATATTTAATTTGAATCAATGAAAATGTTATCAATCTATCTATAAAATATATTTTGTGATTTTTATATTGTGAATCTACACTAACCAAGATCATACAAAAGCTTAAACTCCATATATGACCCTTGTAAAAAGACAATCTTCTATATCTAATGAATAATTACAAGGGAGAGTCCTCAATATATATGATTGAGGAGGCCCAACAAATATCTAAGATTAGCTAGGTGGTTAAAACCATCTACATGAGCTTATGACATAATTATCATGTGTTTAGAATAGGCACAATCTAAACAAACACACCAACACCCCCCATAAGTGAAAGGTAAAGAGGAACAAAGAAGAACAAAGATGGGTCCTAACAACAAGGCCTGATAAAGTACCCATGTACAAACTCTCATAATTGGAGAAAATGAGAAAAAATCCTCTCTAAAAGAGAGAAAAATGGCAATGTTGAAAATGACATTGGAGTTGAAACTTAAGAAGATCCCAAAAAGATGCATTGAAAAGCAAGAGCACGAGGTTTGCGGAGGTTGAAAGCTCCAATAAAAAAGTATGACCAAACTATGAAGAAGAGGGTCAAGGACCTCAAAGAACATAGTCGAATTATGAAGTAAACGAGGTTCAATTGCAGAGGCACAAAAATGGAAAACACTGACAACCACCACATAAATTCTTTAGAAAAATAGTTGTTGGTAAAGAATCAGAACAAAGGCTTTGAATCGAAGCAAACACCATCAATCATCAAAAGATCAATGATACACGTGGAGGTTGAAAACTCAAAACACGAAGTATGGCCAAAACTCTAAGGAGGGCCACTTATCCCATACTGTAAACACCATCAAAGATCCATGTAGAAATTCAATTTCAATCTTCTCAAACAAAGAGGTTGAGGCTTTGAAATGAATCCTGACACATAAGGTCTAATGAGGTACTCATGTTCAGTTGAAAAAACATCATAAAATGAGTGTCATTATGGATGTCGATCCATCTCACCAGAATGCATGGGTCACTAGTCGCTGCAACTGTTGAGTCAAAACATGAATGGTGCTCGATACGAGGCTCAATCTTAAAAATAGTTGGTGTCGAACAAAAATGGTGAAGCATGAAGAATCACCCGAGGAAGCATTGCACAACATCCCCCCACAATGTTGAACTAGGTAGTGGTAGATGATAGCAATGGATGTCACAAATCACAAGTAAAGTATGGTGTACGAGCTAAATGTGACAAAGATGCAAAACAACCTAAGCAAGAAATACTCAAAAGTGGCGAGCTCCAAGAAACTGTGAAACAAAGAAACAAGGTAGTACATGGAGAGAAATACCTAGTTACACTCCTAAAACTATCAACATCTCTTAATTTATCCATCCCATGAGAAAAAACAAAAATCTCACAGTAATTAAATGTGACATGCAACCAATATTTGAGAATGGAACGAAAGGCTCTTTTCAAAGCTAAGACAAAAACTAGAAGCTTCAATGAAAAACAACTATGCTAAGAAACTCCAAAAACACAAACCCTTTAGAATAGATCCCCAACTTAAAACCAGTTCCTAAGCGGATATTGAGAGAGGAAACAAAAGGTTCCCCACCTTGGCATAATTGTTGATGCCTAATTATCAAGTCTCACCAAACAAGCTAGCGTTCCGATGCTCTCAACGCTTCCAAGATAAAGATATCGAGGAGAGAAGGGTCAGAATGATCGATTCGAGAGCTATTTCGTCTCCTTCAACATCAGCAGTTGTCGTAGGAAAATGGTCAAGGGTTCGATCTGCCTGCTCCTTAATGGAAAAGTGAACCCATTTAATCCAATCGACAATTTTCCAGCATAAACACTCTGACTAAGGAACCACGACATGCAACAGGGCCGACCGGATTTCCAACTACGATCTACTTAGAAACCCCATCTTCAGCGATGAAAAAGAGGAAACCCCCACGGCTTCGTGAAGCGAAAACAGACAGGCGAGGAGAATATCTCAAGAGGAAACTCCATGGAATATTTAGCAGACGGAGGTTGAGAAACACCTCGCACTCCCAAAGACGTCAGTCTGATTAATTGGGTTTGCAGGAGGAGTAAGACTTCGAAGTGAAATCGAGGGTTTGCAGGAGGAGAAAACTACATTTGTAATTGAAGTGAAATCGGTCGCATAAGTCATTCTACTACATTTGTAAATGAAG
>SNQJ01S0259531.1:8902-21222 GCA_010110895.2 Picea sitchensis | reverse complement strand
CGAGTGGTGTTAGTAAAGTCAGTTTTATCTTCCTTCCCAATATTTCAATTCTCAACTCTCCTTGCTTCAATAGGGATAAAAAAAGGCAATGGATCAATTAATTCATAAATTCTTTTGGTAGGGGGGGAAAGAAAATGAAAAAAAATTCCATATGGTTAATTGGTCCACAGTTTGCGCCCCAAAAGAGAATGGTGGGATGGGAATCTGGGATCTGGAAAAGATAAATATAGCGTTAGGTGCAAAAATCTTCTGGAGATTGGTATCAAATGGAAATGATTGGTGGAAGAAGGAAATTTTCTACAAATACCTCACAAGAAGTGAAAAATATTCCTCGATGTTACCACCACACAACAAACAAGTTCTCCTATTTGGAAACTACTAAGTGCCTCTCTCTTGCTTTTGCGGGATCATCTCTTTTGGTTCCCAGGGAATGGAAAAGAAATCAAGATTTGGGATGAACCATTTTTAGACTCGAGAATCTTATCTAGCATCCTCGCCTTGGATTCATTCCAAGACTGGCTAACTTCTTAGGGAAATTCCCTCATCTTTGAAATTTCGGAATGGAACAAAATGGATCTTGAAAGGGGTGGAAATTGGGAGAGGTCCCCCCGAATATGTTCAATGCCTCGCGCCTATTCCTTACAAACATAAATGGCTCTTCCCCAGTGCATCTCCAACAGAAGGACAACAGAGGTTGGGCTGCTACATGTTACTCGGTGAAGGAAGGTTGCAAAATTCTTCTCTCTCAATCCCAACTACTAGAAAAATCATCCATATGGAAGTAGATATGGAGTGCAGATGGATTACCTAATATTAACATATTCGGGCGACAGTTATCCCATAAAAAATTGCTGACAGGGGAGAATTTTCTCAAAAGAGGATTCTTGGGGCCCTTCAAATCTTCACTATGCAAACAAAACTTCGAAACTACAAAGCATCTCTTCTTTAAATGCAAATTTTCCAAACAAGTTCTGCATACAATTTACTCTGAATTAACTCAACAAATCACCTGGAAAACAAATTGTTGATTGTTGATTGGAAAATGGAGTAAAGTATATAAAGGTTTCTTCTCCAAAAAGTTGACCTTTCATTGCATCTGGAAGGCATCAATAAAATTTGTTTGTTGGAAAATCCGGTTGGCAAGGAATAAACTTATCTTTAAAGAGAAAATGACCTTTCCCGGCTCAGTAGATACTCATATGTTAGGACAAGTGGGAGAGTTTATTTCCTCGTGAAGATTCAAAGTGTCGACAGAGGATCACTTGTAAAAAGAATAAGACAATTGGATGAAAAAAGTGAACCTCTCAACCATCCATTCTCCTAAAATTCTCCACAACTCATGCTGGCAACTTCGATTATCACATCAGGATTACAATCTATTGTTATCGTCGCAATCAGGACAGGTCCTTTTCTTTGATGGAGCATCAAAAGGAAGCCTAAGGGAGGTAGGTGCAGGAGGGGTGATGTATAGCCCTAGAGGACAACATTTGCTAGAATTTTCTTGGAACATGGGCATAAATTCCAACAATATGGCATAAGCTTATGCGATTTTCCAAGGGGTATTATTAGTCCGGGAACAACATCTGAATCATATCACAATCATAGGGGATTCAAAAAATATAATTATCCATTTTATTATGGGAACCACTCCAAAGAATACCAAGCTACAAAGAATTACTGATAGGACCAAATTGCTCTTGTAGCCCATACAAGCAAATTTCCTCTACATTCTCTGCGGAAATAACAAAGCAAATGAAAAAATGGAAAATCAGGCAATCGGTATGGCCCCTGGACATATGAAATTTTAGGGGTGGGTCATCTTTGTAGCCCCCCTTTAATGACTCGGTTCCACATATTTTCAGTGCCACCTAGCTCCAAGATTTTTTATGATAGACACATGGAGGGTACATGCATATTGGGAATGATTTTAAAGGTGCAGGGAAGTACTCCCACTATCTCTTGGTTCACGAGAAATTGCAGGACAAGCTCAAACCCAGTCATGTCCATGGAAAAGAATGGCCTCTCCACAATTTCCCCTCGTGGAACTCCTTGGAATACTATGCCTCGCAGCTACAGGCCAGCCAATTCAACAACTGATCTGAGAATAAACAAAAAGGTTGTCATCATGAATTTTTGTGTGGAGACTCAGCAAGTACAAGCCACCTCAATGTCTGAAGGACATTTGATTTGTGGGATAATTCACAGTTGTTTGTATTCATGCAACATTGTAATTCTAAGCCACATTAAAGTCAAAAGCCTACTATTGTTTCCCCATTATCACCAGATCCATCGCCTTCTAAAGGATTCAACAATATCGATTTCGATCTTATTAGAGGGTGAGAAATCTCTTTCAATTTAGTCAAATGAGAAGAAGTTAGTCTGGTGTGGTTCCTCTGGAAAACTAGGAAATTTCAATTTGAATTGCGTTGGTTCTATAGTCTTTGGTCAATTTGATTTATGCAGTTTGTCTCTAGCCATGGCTCACGAGAATGGTCAACAACAAGCTCGGGAGAATTTGGAAGATGAACTGGTGGATGATAATTTCACCACCACTCATCGACTCTCTCTCAGAATTGATTCCCACAGTTCAACCCTCTCTTTCACTTTGTATACATTGGCTCAACATCGGATGATCATAGGAAAACTTCAAGATGAAGTCGATTTCCTTCGTCAGCAAGGGGAGGCAATGAAAGCTAGGCTGGACGCAAGAGACACTTCTCCAATATATTTAGTATAGATTCATAACGAGGAAGTTGACAACAGACCAGGATCCAGGGAAGATCTCCTAGATTTGAACGTGGTTCTGGAGCCACCCCCTGATGAAGACTCCGTAAAAAATGAACAGTAAGGTGGAATTATGAATTTGTAAGCCTTAGTAAGGCGATGTTTCACCATTTTTGAATGGTCTCAATTTTGGAACTAGTTCCACTTGAATGATATCTAGGAAAAATTTTGCTTGTAACTGACAGAAATATACAACTGGACTATCCTTCTTACCAACTTTTTCCTTTGTACTTAGCAAATTTGGTCGTGCATTTTTTATAAATATAATATTCTCCAGTTTATGTTAAAAAAAAATAGAAATACATATTAAATTAAATGGATGAACTATGCAACCTTTTATTTTTTGAAAAGTGTCTCCTTCTTGGTCTCGTGACAGAACCGTGATTGTAAGAGAAGGTGTAGTGTCACCTTATACGACTTTTTTTGAATCATTGCAAACACATGGATATACTATGTTTTTAAGAGCGTAAATATTTTACCATGTTCTCATATAGGCATCAATCTGCATGTTCTATTATTATAAAAACATTAACATGTTATAAAGTCAACCTTTTAGGTTATGCAATTGACCCTGTTGCACATTACTCTTTACTCAACCTTTTAGGTTATGCGATTGAACCTGTTGCACAAGACTCTTATTTCATTTAAGGGATGTTGTGCGAGTTGTGCATGAAACCTTGCTACTAGCTTCTACTTGTGTGTAGAAAGCAGAGAGATTATTGTTCGTGCCATTGGGATACTCGATACACACTTGATTTATATGGTAAAATGTCCTTTACGAACTAGTTACTACTACCATTGTTTGCACAGTTATACAAATGTAGGTCATTTGTTTTACTTGTATGCTTAATAGGATTTACACGAGGCAGGGATCATCATTTACAAATCCTTGCCTCTTGTAAATGCTATAAGTTGAACCTTATGCACATTCATAAACACTTATATCGCTTTACATAATTTGGTTTTCTTAGCTTGTTTGTCTCACACAATCTCTTATACAGGGATGTATCAACTCTAAAAGTAATAATCTACAATTTAGATAACAACTTGTGGAGAGGCTAATTTTTATGGCATCATTTTACATTTCAATGTTTTAACGTATATCATAGATTTGATGCTTGTCAATATATCTCTCTTCTAAAACTTATACAATAGTCATTTGATCAAAATTAATAGTGTATTCTTGGTTTTTGACTCTGTCATGACTTCAACGTAATCATGTGCAACACAAAATAGTTACATCGTTGAGCACAACATTCCACTGCTAGCAACCTCATTGTGGTATGGATAGGAAATTGGTTGGTATTCCAAATTCATTCGACTGACAATTAATTAGTTAACCAACACTAGGATTACTTATTGATTGATCTCTTCAACTAAATTTAATAAAATCCATGGTTAAACTCCTTGATGGTTAATGAAAGCCTCAATTTATTTCAATCAAACTCGTTCACTTGTTCATTTGTTCACAGTGAGGGTCGTTCTGTGAGTCCAAGGTATTCGTCAACATTCGATCATGACCCAACAATAGTCCATTTTCCACTTACGTGTTAAGTGTTCTGTCAACAAGTTAATTATGGATGGTTAAACTCCATATCAAACTCTCACATGGACATGTTCTCTTCGATGATCGATAATTTTACGTGGTCAACAGATGGTTTTAACAAGCGTTTGATCAAATTGTTAAACCTCCAATTGTTCAACGAGGCAGACACTAGCTGCCTCACAGTTATATGCCTTGTTTCTTAATGAATTCTAATAATTGTGTTCTTGTATAATTTTGACATCCATTTAGTGATCTTCTAGGTAGTTGTATTCTCTTTTTACCCACTATTGCTTTGATTTCTTTATCAATTCCTTTATTCTAACTACATTCATTGTCTCTTTTTATTATGGTATGCATGCTTACATGTAACTCTTATTCTAAGTGAAGCATATTATAAAAAATTTAAAAATCGCTACTTTTAAAAATTCAATCTCAATCTTAAATTTTTTCAGATGTTTACCTTGTGAAATTTGATCGTTAATATTGATCTGAAACATTAGATCATAATAAGAATCTCTTCAACCTAATTTCATGTTGTAGTCTAAGAGAACAATACCATACAATTGTACTTCAATATCACAATGTTACATCCTATAGGGAAAACTTTTCCAAGCATACAAAAATATGAATTGTTTTATTACAATAGATTATAATAGAAATAAATATGATCCTTTGTCTTCAATATTGTGTTAAATCACTTAACCAATTCAACTATATGTTATGTCAAATCAACATGAGTGACAAGTTCTAGAACCTACCTAATAAAGAAGATAACATAAGATTAAAATAAATATATAAGTACACAATATTTGGACAACTAAAAACTTCATAGATATATAAGAGATGAAGTACAAGTACCTACTACAACTATATAACAAAGTTGGGACAAGTCAAGATCTCCAAATCCTATCTAGGGAAACCATAAGAAAACACTAGCCACCAATACCTCCTATCTAGGAATCACTCATAAACAAATTTGGTCACTCCACCAAATATCCTCAACAAGCTAGCATCATAGTTGGAAAATCCTCCTTGGCACCTACACTTGTATCCCACAAGTGTATAAGATGTATCCTTCTCTTCTTCTCCACAAAAAGAATAACAAGTACCACTAGGGTTTCTAAATGCCACAAAACCCTAATCTTGTTCTCTCACGAGTGTTATGAGATAAAATGTTATCTTCTCCCCACTAGGGTTTATCACAAATCCTAGTCTGCTTTGTCTCCTTAGGGTGAAATTCTAACCCTAGTCTTCCCTTGAAATTCCTACAATATCCTCAATTCCTAAGCCAATGATAGAAAATACACATGAAGTGTTGGTTGTGAAGCCTGATTATCTTCCGTATTCATATGTTTGTTTCAGTCGTGCTTGGACCCCATTCCCTAACGGGGGGTGTGAGGGGGGATTTCCCCCCACAAATGTCGCTAGGGGGGTCCAGGGGGGGCGACAACAATTTTTGTATCCCCCCTTGGAGTGGGATTCGATAGCACCCCCCCGAAGTGAAATATTGGGAAAAATTTCCTTGTCAAATATTGTAATTTCATAGTCAATCTGGACCGTTCATTATAAGGTCACAAATTGGATGGTAGAAGATATTTTAGGGGTTTTTTTTCCTAGAAGGCAACCCTCTTTTATGAGGGAATTGTATTGTGGTTGGGTATGTGTGTGATTATTGTATTCTGATAGAGGAGACTATGAGAGAAAGAAGAGGAAGTTACAACGAGCGTGTTGTAGGTTGTATCCCTTCATTTTTTTGGATAATAAAAAGGAAGGACCTGGAAATTTCTTTGGTGGACGTAACCCACACTAAGTGAACCATGTATATCTGTGTCTCTATTGTATTGTGTATCTTTTGTGTTTTATGTTTTATTTCTGCATTTTTTTAATTTTATTTCTCTGTGATCCTGTTTTTCTAACAACTGGTATCAGAGTGAAAGTATGCAGAAAAAGAGGGTTCTTGGTTCAAGTGGGAGCAATGATAGAAGATGGAAATTTTAGGGTTGAGAAATTTAACGACCAAAACTACCAGTTCTAGAAGATGTAGATGGAAGATTATTTATATCAGAAGGATCTATTCCTACGATTGGGAAAAATAAAAAAGAAGTCGATGGCCATGAAGGACGAAGAATGGGAGGTTCTTGATAGAAAGGCACTAGGAACGATACGACTTAGCTTGGCAGCGTCGGTGGATTTCAATATTTCAAAATAAAATACAACGAAGGATTTGATGAACGCATTGGCTAAACTATATGAAAAACCCTCTGGGTCCAATAAGGTATTTCTAATGAAGCAATTATTTAATATGAAGATGTAACACCCTATTTCCCCCAGCTTGTAAATATAACTGGACTGGCCAAGAACTATGGCAAACTCATAAATGTGAATATGTGATGTAAATGGACCTTGAGGAAAAGGTAAATGAATGTGAATAACATTTTGAATTATTGCAGGACTCCTGAGAGGGGATGTGCAGAAAAAGAGACCACGATGGCGGTGGAAGGCACCTGGAAAGGTGGCGTTAACTTCCACCGAGAATTAACACCGTATTTGGACTCTACTGGCCCGGAGAACCAAAAGCAGCTTGTTGGCCCCGAATTTAATGTCTCGCAGGCTGGTAGGCGGATGGATTAATGAAGGATGGGATGGTGAACTGCCCATCCATAGAGCCATCAGGCCTGATTAGACGCGAGGGGAATCGCGCCACACACAACCTCGCAAGAGGATAAGGCGTGAGGTAGAAGCGATTTCGAGGGAGCAGATGCGAGGGGAACTCTGGCATTACGCAGAGTGAGTGATAGCAGAGAGGAAGGATTGCAACCTTCATTCCTAGTCACTGGCAGACAGAGAGACGCAGTCTTAGAGCATCGTGGTCTCATCTCGGGGGTGGCTAGTGGTAAATCCGTTGGGAGTCGCTACGCCTACGGTTGGGTGGAAACGAGTACCCCTCTCAGCAGTTGCACCCACTTCTGGTGTTATTTCTGATAAGTGTTTTATACATTGCATCTTGAAATTCATATACGGATATATATGCTCATAGAATTGTGAAATCGTGAACGATTTCAGTGTGAGAATGTTTGTGCAGTGTTTTGATAAGAATTAATAGATATATGCTTATAACAGAGGAAACCATGCATGACTTATGTTGATAAATGAATCTAATTATGCCTAGGTTGAACTAAGTTAGGCTTCCAACCCGTTCTCGGGAAGATGTTTACCCTTATCTGTCTACGGGAATGCCTTGGTATAGATCTCTTCACAAAGATTCCCTCCTTGGAAAGGTTTACCAAGAACCTGGAAAAAGGACTTGAAGGTGCAAGTCTTAATAACCCTGTATGAAGAGGAATGACCCTCTTAAGATGTCGAAGTAGCAGCGTAAGAATAAGTAACAAATCGACGGATAAGATCCTGTCGGAAGACCCATGGTCATTCACGACCATCAGATTGACGAAAGTAACAAGGGTGTTACATACCTTGCCCCTTTTTCTTTCTATCTTCATAAATAGTGATGAAATAGGGATCGTAGACCCCCCCCCAAGAGGTCCATGAGAACATTTGGACCGTTGATCTTTCCACACCCATGAAGTAGTGGAAGAATACGCGAGGTGGGACAGATATGAGCCGTCAGATATTGAGCAGATACCCGTCAGCCATCAGATCTGACAGAAGTTGCGCGAGGGTTAAGCTCATGAATAGAAGGAAAAATCCCAAAAGAAGGGTTGGCTCATCGGAGTTTCTCATATCGGGAAATCGGAAGTCTCGATGACATGAGATTGGTAATTTCCATGGGAAATTACCCGGAAGCATTCTGGGCCGTCCATCTGAGAGAGGACGCGTGTCACGCGATCGTTCGCTCCGGAGACCCGAGCACTAGACATCGGTACGTCGGCATTCGGGAAATCAGAGTTCCTGAGGTCATGAAAGTCGGGACATTAGAAGTCTCGAAAACGCAAGGAGCAATCTGAACCGTCCATTCACTTGGAACACGTGTCAGAGATCTGAAGGGAGTTGGAGTCCAACATTTCACGAGTCCTAGGGACGAGGTGTCCAGGACATCAGAAGTCGCAAAATCCTGAGAGTTAACTAGGACCGTCCATCAAAGGAGGACGCGCGACAGCAATCGGAGCCATCGGGAAAGTCCCGACAGGAAGTCGTCTATCATCATATTGGTCATCGGGATATCGGGAGTCCTGGTGATGAGAGGTTTGGGAATTTCGGAATCGCAAAGTCTGAAACCCTGACAAGGAGAAGAGTGCCATCGTGGGGAAAGCTGTCAGCCTATCAAAGAATCGAGATTCGAAGGATCGACAATCCCGTGGGCAAATGTTTTTCAGCATTAGAAACCCCGAAGCCCCGATAGGTGGTAGGACGACGGTCATATAGAGGGAGGTCATATGTACCCAAAAGGTCTGTCCCAGGGGACTAGCAAAAACTAACGTCCTATCGGGATATCGGGGATTCCAAGGACAAAATGGTTATGCATTTTGACATTGCGATGCTCGAAACCCCGATGGGAGACAAGGCTGCGGTCTTATGGAATAGTGGTCACGTGGGCTAGAGGTCTAGCCCAGAGAGTTAACGAAAGTTGGAGCGTGTCAAGATTTGAAGGATCGGGAATCCCATGGGCCAATGTATTGCGGCACTTAAAAGCTCGAAACCCCGATGAGCAGTAAGACTGCGGTCATGGGGATAACGGCCGTATGGGCCAAGAGCCTAGCCAGGAGAGCTAGTGCATAAAGAGCACGTCGGGATTCGAGGGATCGCGAATCCTAAGGACAAGTGTATTTCGACATTGAAAAGTCTGAAAACCTGATGAGGAGGTATGACTATGGTCATATAGGGGGAAGGTCATGTGGACCACAAGCTTAGCCCGGAGAGCTAACAGGAATTGGATCACACTGGGATTTTGCAGTCCAAAACCCCGAAAGAAGGACGAGGCTGCGGTCTTATGAATTAACGGTCACATGGACCAGAGCATAGCCAGGAGGGCTAACGTGTATCGGTAAAATTGCTCATCAGAGATCGGGAGTTCGAGAGGATAGGAACTTTTGTCGTCAGGAATCACAAAACTCCGAAACCCGAAGCTATCATCGAGGAAATGACACAGGCACATGAAGAAGAGGCCGCGACCAGGAAATAAAGACCTGTAGATCGAGATTGGCTTCTCACTGCTGCGAGCTTCGGGGATTCTCATTGTTGAGAAATCAACGAAAAATTTGATTATAGGTAGTGGGTGTGTGACAAAATGGTATCAGAGCATGGTTACAACACTCGTCCTGATTGGGCTCATGAATGAGTTGTGCATAAGCTCCGTTCGAAGCACTCCTACGAGGAGTAACCCCCTAACTTGACTCTCTTGTCCAGGATTAAAAACTTGAAAAATGAGAACTCGACTGTGTATGCATGTGAAAGAGTTATAAATCATGCACAAATTATAAAAATGTATTTAACTCTTGACTAATAACCAGCGTTTTTCTTTTCACTCAAGTGGATGATCAACTGCGGGAATCTACAGACGCAGAGTATGGTGACTCACCAAGAGGTGGGAGAAGGTTCCCACAATAGAGACGAAGAGTCTGATGAAAGAAGATCAATAGGAACCCCTCCAGACCTAGCTGAAACTGTGAGGAGTCTCATGGTTGAATTGCAAAGCTGCAAGGCCGATAATGAAAGGATGATGAAAGAACAAGAAAAGAACACCGAAATTAATGCAGTTCTACTGCAGAGCTTATCCGACCTACAACGACAAATGCAGCATGAACCTGAGATGCAGAATCATGGTTGTGTTAGTGGCCATACTGAGAGAAGCACATCCAGAAAGGTCCACCCCAGAGGTAAAGGACCAGTACCAAACGATTCCACTGAAAAGGAAGCTGGCGATTCATAAGGCTCTTCCAGCAGCAGGACCAGTTCCTATTCTCGAAGAAAACAGAAGAAATAAAAGACTTCCAAGGGTCATAAATTTGAAGAATTCAGAAAGGCCAAACCTCCCTCCTTCGACAGCGAGATAAAGAAGGGAGAGGAAGCTGAGGCCTGGCTACTTGGACTGAAGAAATATTTCAGAGTCCATGATTTTCCAGAGAATTTGAAGGCCCGAGTGGCCACTTTCAGCCTGAACAGAAGGGCTTCCATCTGGTGGGAAGACCTTAAGAATATGAAAGGGGTCCGCGAGGAGGACCTGTCTTGGAAACATTTTGAGAAGTACTTTCGGAAGAAGTATTTGTCGGAAAGATATTTCGACGAGAAGGCTAACGAGTTTTATGAACTCAAACTGGTAAAACTTACTATGGAAGAATATGTCAACAAATTCCTCGACTTATTGAGATATGTACCCTACATCAAAGCAGAGAAGGCGAAGGCGCAACGCTTCATCAGTGGGCTACCCAAGGAATATCGGAACCGAATTGAATTTGACGAGCCAAATACCTTAGAAGACACTATAAGAAAGGCAACATATTGTCATGAACAATATGGACATCGGGCAGAGTCTCGTGGAGATTGGAAACAAAAGAGTGGTTCGAGGTTTCAGAAAAAGGGGAGAAAATCCTCAAGATTTAAAAACTACAAGAAGAACCCCAGAACGAACTATCCAGCCCAGAGTGTACTCCAACAGAACTTTCCCTCGGTGGACGGAAACAAAACTTCTGGACCTATGCCAGTGAAAACTGATAACCCAATGAAAGAACCTCTAAAATGTTGGGGTTGCGGAGAAGAGCATCTCCTGAGAGACTGTCCACACCGACAACAGAACAGTCAGAAAGTATATAACATTCAGGAAGCTACCACAGTCAATGATGTGGCAAGGAGTGTGCCGCAGATTTATGCAGCCTTGGATAATAACCAAGCTGACCACAAAGCTTCAATGGTGGAAATAGAAGGTATGATTTTCAACCATCTAGTGTTTGTTTTGATTGACCCTTGTTCAAATTTGAGTTATATAGCCCCTAAAGCTGTTGATAAGTGTAAGCTGCAGCCACGAAAGCAAACTAAGCCATGGTTGGTACAGTTATCCACTGGCACCAAGAGAAAGGTAGTAGAGGTCATACCAGCCTGCCAATTTATGATGGGTGAATTCCCCACCCAAGAAACCCTTAATGTATTACCCTTGGGATCGTACGATATGTTGATTGGTATGGACTGGCTGGCCACCTGTAAAGCCAAATTGGACTGTTACCATAAAACCTTAGAATGTGTGAGCAAAGAAGGAAAAAGGATAACCCTCCAAGGGATTCAAAAACCGGTCTCGGTGAGACAAATATCAGCCGTGCAAATGAGAAAGTATTGCCGAAAGGGATGTCCCCTATATGCAATACAGGTGTTGAAAACTATCGAAGGCGCTAAACCAAACCTGGATGATCACCCTATCCTGAGAGAATACAGAGATGTGTTTCCGGAAGAGGTACCGGGTCTACCTCCAAGAAGAGACATTGACTTCTCGATAGAGCTCGCACCAGGCGGTGCCGGTGTCTAGAACACCCTACCGGATAAGCACACCTGAGTTAGTTGAACTCAAATTGCAATTAAAAGAAATGATGGACAAGGGTTATATTCGACCCAGCGTGTCCCCATGGGGAGCACCAGTCCTGTTTGTAAAAAAGAAGGATGGCACCCTTAGATTGTGCATATATTACAGACAACTTAATAAAGTAACCATAAAGAACAAATACCCCTTGCCCATGATCGATGATCTATTCGACCAGTTGGGAGGCGCGTCTATTTTCTCAAAGATTTACTTGAGGTTGGGATACCATCAAGTCCGAATTAAGGGTGAAGACATCCATAAAACCGCTTTCCGGACACAGTATGGTCACTATGAGTTTGTGATAGTGCCATTCGGGTTAACCAATGCCCCTGCCACTTTCATGTGCTTAATGAACAGTGTACTCAGTAAATTTATAGATAAATTTGTACTAGTTTTTACTAATGACATTTTAATCTACTCTAAGAATAGAGAAGAACATGAAGAGCATCTTAGACTTGTGCTGCAAGTGCT
>SNQJ01S0259530.1:0-12320 GCA_010110895.2 Picea sitchensis | reverse complement strand
TTTGGGGTGTAAATACTTCATGGGGTATAAACACGGCTGAAAGCAAGGACCTTTGAATCAGGAAGATAATCAAGCTCCACAACCAACAATAACCTGTGTGTCCTAGTGTGGAGCGCAACTGTTTAGCACTTGTAGGTGGTGTCATATTCACAATGACTGCAATTTTTGCTGGGTCTACCAATACTCCTTCTTGGAAGACTATGTGGCCCAATAAATTTCCATGTGGCACGCAAAAGATACACTTTCTGAGATTTAATGAGATTTTCAATTCTCTGCATCTATCAAACATCAGCCTTAGCAGTGCTACATGTTCCTTAAGAAGGCTATATATTTTCCAATCATCCATATATACTTCTATAAATTTGTGAATGAACGCTCTAAAGGATGCTATCACAATCTTGGAGAAAACTGTAGGGGCATTTTTAAACCCAAATGGCATTATATTGTATGAAAAATATCCACATTATGTAATGAAAGTAGTTTTTCTTTTGTCTTCTTTAGCAATCCTGACTTGATGGTATCTTGAAAAATCATCTGTAAATGAGTATGCTTCCTTCCCCTCAACCTTTTATATCACCTCGTCAGTAAAGGGTGTTGGGAAAGGGTCGTGCACACAGGAAGAGTTGAGGCTTCTATAGTCTACACAGACTCTAATATCCTCAGTGTATTTCTTACTTTGAATGACTATCGAGCTAACCCACTTTGCTTCATCTACCGCAAAAATGAGACCTGCTTCCAACATCTTATCAATTTCCTTCTTAACTTTCTCTTTTACTCTTGGGTTAAGACGGTATGGTCTATGTCTGACAGGCTTGCATCCTGGTTTTAACTCAATCTTCATTTCTCCCATGACTCCTTTGATTCCTTTCAATTCTGAAAATGTATTTGGGAACAAATCCTCATGTTCCCACAGTAAACTCTCTATTTCCAGACTGGTTTTCTCATCCAGTAGTCTCCTACCATAGCTAGCTTGGGTTGCTTTGTAGTCCCTATATTGATTCTGCGCAGTTTCAATGGGTGGTTGTAGGAACTATCAGTCTGGTTGGGTATGGTGTTTTGGATTTCTCGGTTCCCCTCTGTCTCTTTGATGTCTAGGTTTCTCAGTCCTTCTAAGTCATCTAGGATTTCTAAATATTTGCTAATCTGATAACATTCTATAGGCTTTTCAGTCAAGGGTAAGTGGAGTTTAGTTTGAAGTTCTTGGGTATGCTTGGGACACACTACAAAATTTGGTCTTCTATCACTATTAGTTGTAAACAAAAGTTCTTTAATCTTTTTTAGGGATATCTCAAGCTCAGGGTACTTACCTGAAAATGAGAAGTATTTGCAAAATTTAGCTACTAGTGTCTGCCAGGTGCTGGTCTATCTTCTGGTTTCTTCATGTATGAACCAAGCTTTCGGGATTAGGCCTAGAGAATGGGGAAATACTTGAACCCAGAAGTGAGAGGGTATCTCCGTAGCCTTCCACTATGTCACATATTGTTCAATGTGTATTCTAGGATCAGATTCTCCACTGAACAATTGCACAACTTGGAAATTCGTCTTCATTTCTGATTCCAGCTTCTCCTTATTCCCGAACCTCTATTTGAGATCTTGCATCACTTCGTCCCAAGTTCTGAATATGGATTTATGAGTGGCCCACCATCTGGTGGGGTTGTTCTGAAAAGATATATCTAATACCGAGATTCTTTTATCTTCTCTCACATTCTCTTCCATTTTCTGCAAAAAATTGTCTATGTCTGAGGTGGCATCGTATACTAGGTGTTCTCTAACTTTGGTCCCAACCCATCTAGTCATTATGATAGTCACAGATATTCTTGAGAATGTTTCATGCAAGCCTTGTTGCAAACTATCAAAAGCCAGTTATGAATCCTTGTCTTCTTACTGTATACTTCTCCATCTTACTGATCCATCCGCAATAGGGTTTATATAGTCGTTTCTTGTCCCAGTTGTTACGATGTATAGTTGGTCTAGGTATTCTCCTTCCATATTATTATCTGTTGGTTCTGTGTATCTGGGTCCTACATATGGATCCAAAGGTTGAACTGCCTTGATTCCCTTAGCTTCAAAAGTCATGGTGTATTTCTTTAGGTCGATCACTGCATAGTTGTCATAGGCCCAATCGATGCCAAGTAGCACAGGGTAGGGGTCCTTGTCTCCCATGATCTCAATGAATTCAAAGTTTGCCACTATTTTTACTCATGCTACATCGATTTCCACGTTCTACAGTCTTCCTATGGGAAATATACAATATTGGTTTTCCATTCTCAACTAAATTGGGGAATATGTCAGTCTTGGTTTTCCTAAGGCTTCCCAAGTTTTCTTGGGAAGAATGTTCACATTTGACCCTAGGTCCAACATGACGTCCTTAATTTCGAAGTCATCTAACTGGGCTACTAGTCAGAATTATTTTTTGGTTCTTACTTTTCTTCGTTGCACTCTCTGATTACTCTTCTTGGGAAGATTAGCTCTTATCCTTGCTTCTGAGTTTTCTTCATTCCCTAGGACTAGGTATAGCGTATTGCATAACTTTTTTATTAGTTGATCATTCCCCAAAATGTCAGTGAATAACTGAAACCAAAGTTCAACTACATTTTTAGGTTGCTTAGTTTGTCTTGGTATGACTACAAGGTTTCTAGGTGCAGGCTGTGAAGCAGGGACTTGCACCATCTTACGGTAAACATTCGACTAGGGGGGGGGTTCTCTTGCATTTCATGATTAGGAATGTTTTGGAATACTTCTATGGCATATTTAAAGAACAACTTTTTCTTTACAGGGTCATACCTGTCTTCCTTAGGTGCTTCTTTCTAGATATGAGGTAAGTATCAACATCATCTCCTGTCTTTGCTCCTCCTCGAGTAATGATATTAAGGCTAGGAAATTGTCCCTTAGAAATCGTTTTGATTTCTAAACTAATAAGGTTAGTTCCTCTTTGTCATACTCTGTCTTCCCATTTTGCAATTAACTCTAGACAGTCTTCAGTTGCATGTCCGTTAGTCCTGCAGTGAGAGAACCATGGGCATCTTGGGTGAGGACAATCTCTAGCCAAGTGACCTTTTTCGTCAAATTTATAACATATTCTTGGTCCTCGTACCCTAGTTCTTCCTCCTCTGAAATATCCTCCAGCTCCTCCTCGTCCGCCTCGTCCTGGCCCCTAAGGGTTTTCGTTCACCTTGAATGTTGTTCAGTCTAATCTGTCTGCAAGTGCATCCAACACTCAACATTGATTGATAGTATGCATAGTGGAGGTGCAGAACTCACAGTGTACTGTGTTCGACACTATCGAATACTTCTGCATGATGGGGAACTATCTTGGATCATGCCCGTAGATTCTGCAAAGCTCACAATATTCCTCTCTTGGTACTGCTTGGCCTCCTGGGAAAGTGTGATATGGGGTGGGGTGATGGAATGGCAAATTTATTGATACTTGTGTAGCTCTTCCCGCAGGTCCTGGTGGGGTTACCATCAGATTCTAAGGAGGTACTAGTCCCCTCATTCGCGGACATTCGTTCACCAAGTGACCTTCTATATAGCATCTTGTGCACCAAACCTGTGGTCATCCTGGTCTAGGTATCGTCAGCTCCTGAATTGTTTTTGTTAGTGTTGATATCTGCCCTTGTAGTTGTGCCAGATTCACATCTACTAGGGGTCAGGTTACTCTTAAACTTTTGGGGTATCTCGCCATGGCTTCAATATTCATCGATTGTTCCAAGGCATCTGTTAACATGGCTATCCATTATTGCGTTAGTAGAATTCGAGTCAAAGGAAATAGCCCCTGAATGTACCACTCCCTTTGATGTTCTTTGTGTATTTGACGTGCCAACCTTCCTATGGCATCTTTGAATTTTTTGTTGTACTCCCAGGCCGATTCGCCTTCTCTCTCTTGGATCTCTCGGAACTTGGACAGAGCCTATTGTTCTAACTGAGGTAGTTTGAATTTTTCTATGAACCTCGTCCGTACCTAGCCAAGTGTAAACGCTTGACCTTGCGTCCCTTGCACTCCCGGTTCAATGATCTTCATGTATCACTTGAGAGCATGACCTCTCAAGGTAGTCTGGAAATCGACCAGCTTATTCGCATTTAGAGTCCCTCTAGATCTCCAGATGGCTTCGCACAAGAACCAATATTGCTCAATGTCTTCATCTCCCTTACCCAAAAATTATGGGTATTAGGCAATCAATCCTCTCGCATGGCTGGCCATTGCCATTCATGTTGTTCGTAACAATATGAACCCTAACAGTCTTGCTTGAGACCTACTAGGGTATCCCAATATCCTCCCTGTACTCACACTTCCTGGTTGTGATTGATTAACTAATTGTATTGGAACATAACGAACATGAGAAGGTAGTATCGAACTTACCGTTTGTATAGAAAGAATTTGGGGTACGGGTGATTTGGGGCTGGAACCACTAGCTTTGGGGTGGTTTTCTTTGATCTGGGGGGTCTCGTTAGCTTCCACTAGGACGATCTCTTCGACCGGATTCTCGATCTCTCCTGTTATCAGGGTTGAATATTCTCTTTCTCCTCCAAGATTCATGTCAACTTCCTCCTCTATTTCCTTTGCACTTTCTCCTTCTCATCTCATTTCCTGGGGGATTCTTTCTCTCCCCTCTTCTCTCTCATTCAATCTTTGACTGGCCAGTGATTCCTGTCTTCTCATCTTGTGTAGTTCTTCCATCTATCTTTCCTCTGCTTCTTCCACTCCTCCTTCTTTCCTCAACTTTTTGGACTGTCTTATGGATTTATTGATCTTGTCACACCACCACTTCTCAACTATGGAGGCTCTCTTCAAGGATCTCTCATCTCTCGAGTCCCTTTCTTGTTGTTTCCCCCCCATTTGTCAAAGAACCCTTCCCCTCTCTCACACCATGACTCTCACCATGTCTCTCCCTACACCAAGCGAGGGTGTTTATGCTACCATCTCAGTTGAGGACATAATAAACATCCCTTCCTTCATCAAGAAAACCTTAATCCAAAAGGGGATTTCTCTCAACAGTATTCCCCTTGCGCCTTTCTTGAAAATTTCCTCCGCCCAAGAGAAGGACTGGTGGTTCTCAACTGCAAATTTAATTATGTATCCCTCTAGCATGGTGCTAACCCAAAAATCCACAACTCGTGTAACTGGGAAATCCAACCTATGGATTGTTGCTAACTTTTCAGTATTCCATGCATAGATCTTCTTGTTCCATCCCTAGAAATCTAGAGCTTCTTGGAGCCTTTTTATCTAGTGAAAAAATTCTTTCGGGAATTTAACCCAGAAAATCTCATATTGGTCGCTCGATCTTTCTGAGTAAAAGATTGCTTCGAGAGTGTTTTCCACTGATTTTCTCCTTAGTTTCACTTCTTTCTTTATAAAGGCATCAAATATCCTTTCCCACCATTGACCAATGCCAGATCTATGGATCGGCAGAAGCATTCTCCCTACAGGTTCCCTTTTTACACAGGTCTCGACACCGGAACCATTTTGTTGGCACGAATTTGATAAGATGAGGGTCCTTCTTAGGTTACCAACAAAAGGTACCATTTAGTCTAGAGAATTGGAATTTTCATCTCCTCTGAAGAGAAGAAGTCTCACCCGAAGCATTGCTGAGACAGATAGATAGGAAAGGGTAGGGAGAAAACTAAAGGGGATCCATAAAGCAGTCAGAAATCATTCATGTTCTTTCGCAAAAGACATTATCAGATCTGGAACATCTAAATGCAAGAGTTAAACCTACTTACGATGTGAGAAACCATATAAACATTGAACCATTAAGTAGAACTCATAAGTCATAGAGAAACATTTTAATGCATAAGTAACATACAAAGACACATCATATTTTGAAATTTAGTCTTGCTTCCTATTATCTCCAGGATCTTTCCTTGATTATAGACTCAGAGTTACAAGGAAGGCTCAGTACAGACTCTTGGCTTTGAACTCATATCTCAGAGCTCCATCTCTCCAACTGACAGTTCTAATTCATTACAGAATCATCCTTTTCTTCTCTCGACCTACAACCAGAACCAACACTAATCCCAAAACTTGGGAGACTCTGATCAACATGACTCAAATTAACCCTAATCAACCAACGATGAATGAGGTATCAATTAATGAGTGCTTCTTCCAATGAACGAACCCCTTTTATAATTATATTCATCCCTATATATAGTTGGGTTGTGTATTCCTTCTTAGCTCACATGCTCTCTTGTTCTGTTGCAACCTTTTGTTGCTTAGCTAGCGTTGCGCTAACTTTCACAACTGCTTTCTGTTACTCTTTCTCCCAGTCTCTAATGAAGTTTGTGTAACTCGTTCTTAGCCAAAACTTGTGCAATTATTTCCCAAAATTGAATGGCCCAATAGGATCCAAAATAAAAGTTAATAAGATGGTTAAGTCATGTCTTATGGACATGAATGGAATGGAACACCACAAAATATTTGAAAATCTTTCCTTTAGGTTCCTATGATTGTTTAATTGAGATGGATTGGTTGGACAAACATCATTCTATCCTAGACTATCATAACAAGGCATTTACTTTCTTGGATGAGGAAGGGAACCTAAGGAAAGTGCATGGAATTACTAGGGCAGTGACCATTAGAGAAATTTCAGCATTGCAGCTAAAGAAATGTTACATAAAAGGGTGTCAAATATTTGCAGCACATATGGAATACACCTAAATATAAGGTCTCAAATATTGAAGATTATGCAGTCCTAAAAGAGTTTGAAGACGTGTTTAAGGAAATACCAATATTACCACCCAAAAAAGACATTGATTTCTCCATAGATTTGATTCCTGGGGTAACTCCAATATCCAAGACTCCATACAGGATGAGTACACCAGAATTGAAGGAGTTGCAATGCAACTTGAAGAGCTTCTGAAGAAGGGGTATATATGCCCAAGTGTGTCACCTTGGGGTGCGCCAGTTTTATTTGTGAAGAAAAAATATGGAACATTGAGACTATGCATTGACTTTAGGCAGTTGAACAAGGTAACTGTGAAGAATAAGTATCATTTTCCAATGATTGATGACCTCTTTGATCAGTTGAAATATGCAAGAATATTATCCAATATTGATCTTAGGTTTGGTTATAATAAAGTAATAATTAAAGAAGAAGACTTCAACAAGACTGCTTTCAGAACAAGGTATGGTCATTATGAGTTCACAGTGGTGCCCTTTGGATTATCAAATGCACCAGTTGTATTCATGTTTTAATGAATGGTATTTTCATAGAATACTTAGATAAGTTTGTCATTGTATTTTTATATAACATTATTATATATTCTAAGTCAGAGGAAGATTATGAACAACACTTGAGGATGGTATCACACATATTAAGGGAGCATTAGTTGTGTGCCAAATTGAACAAATGCTCATTTTATTAGAGGCAAATTCATTATTTGGGACATATTAGTTTAGAGAATGGGATAACAGTGGATCCTGAGAAGATAGAAACCATTAGAGGATGGCCAGCACCAAAGAATATGACAGAGCTCAGATCATTCATGGGCCTTGCAGGCTACTATAGGAGATTTATTGAAGGATTCTCAAAGATTGCACACCCAATCACTTCCTTTCCAAGGAAGGGTGTGAAGTTCCAGTGGACATTGGATTGTGAAAAGAGTTTCCAACACTTGAAACAATTATTAACAAGTTCTCCACTACTAAGGATTGCAGATCTAAATAAAGACTTCATTGTATGCACAGATGCATGTAAAGAAGGAATTTGTGGAGTCCTCAGTCAAAATGGGTTTGTTGTATGTTATGAATCAAGAAAGGTGAAGGAGCATGAAAGAAACTATGCCACTAATGATTTGGAGTTGGAAGCCATAGTGAATGCCTTGAGGAAATGGAGACACTACCTCATGGGGAAAAGGTTTGAGCTAAGGATAGACCATAATGGTTTGAAATATTTATTTTATCAGCCAACTCTAAATGCTAGGCAAAGCATATTGTTAGAATTTCTCAGTGAATATGACTTTGATATAAAGTATATTAAGGGGAAAGAGAACAAAGTGGTTGATTCACTCAAGAGAAGAGTGCATGAATTGCATGCTGCAACCATTAGCATGTACCAATCAGATTTGAAAGAAAATTTTTTGCAATACAAGGAATTAGTGGCAAAATTATAGTAAGGTAATTTGCAACAGAAAATTGAAGACTATAAGCTAGAAAATGATGAAATTATCATATACATGAAAAGAATTTATGTACCAAATTCCCAGGAATTGAAAAATGCGATATTGAGAGAAATTCCTAATGTACCTTATGTTGGGCACCCAGGTTATCATAAAACTATTGCAACTGTCAAGAGCCAATATTATTTTCCAGGCATGAAGAAAGAAGTTGTTGATTTTATTGCCAAATGTTTGGAATGTAAAAAGGTAAAGGATGAGAATAGACACCCAACTAGTTTTCTATAGCCATTACCCATTCATGAGTGGAAATGGGAAGTTGTAACAATGGATTTCATCAACAAATTGCCTAGAAAAAACAAGCAACATGATTCTATCATGGTGGTGGTGGATAAGCTTATTAAAGATGCCCATTTTATTCCAATTAAGCTCACTCACAAGGAAACGAACATTGTTGATGCTTGTATGAGAGAAATTTATTGATTACATGGCATATCGAAGAAAATTGTGTCTGATAGAGATAAAAAATTTACCTCAAATTTTGGGAAGGGATTATTTAATGGATTTGGAACAAATTTGAATTTTAGTACAACTAATCATCCAGAATCAAATGGACAAATAGAGAGGGTGAATCAAGTGATTGAGGATATGTTGAGGATGTATGTGATGGATAAACCATCAAAATGGGAGGAATACCTACACTTAGTAGATTTTGCTTATAACAATGGTTACCAAACATCTCTAAAGATGAGCCCATTTGAAGCACTTTATGGCAGAAAGTGAAACACACTGGTAAGTTGGAATAAACCAATAGATAGAGCAGTCGTTGGGCCTTACTCAGGGAAATTGAGGAGAAAATGTTGAAAATAAAACAAAATTTAAAGGCTACCCAAGACAGGTAGAAAATATATGTTGATAAGGGCAGAACTCACGAGGAATTTAAAGTGGGGGACCATGTATTCTTGAAAGTGAAGGCCAACAGAAGTTCACTGAAGTTGGGAAATTGTTCCAAGTTGGAAGCTAAATATTGTGGACCATTAGAAATACTAGAAAAGATTGGTCCAGTAGCTTATACGATTGCATTTCTCGCATCTATGTCTATTCATAATGTATTCCATGTATCATTTCTCAAGAAATATATACCTAATTCTAATCATGTTATTATTTGGAATGTGATTTAGGTGGAGAAAGAAGGCGCTTTCCAAGTACATCTGGTATGCATTCTGGACCAGAAAATCAAATAGCTCCGAAATCAAGCCATAGGGCTTGTAAAGGTCCAATGGACCTGGTACGGTCCTGAGGACGCTACTTGGGAGCATGAGTATGCAATGTAGGTTGAATACCCCCATATTTTTGAGGATTTTTGAAATTTTGGTTGTATATGTGTACATAATGCACTGAGGATAGTGCATAAATAAGGGGAGGGGATTGTAATACCCCTAGTCCGAACCCAATTGTAAATGTAAATGAAAATGTACTTAAGATGGTGATTTGTTTGATATCATTCTTTTGTATGCACCTTCCATGGTATAGTGCGCAAATGTACTGCGTAGTAAAATGATGAAGTGTGCACATTCCAGGATACCGCGCACAACAACCTTAAGTGAACATGATTTTGAGGCCAGAGACTCTTTGTTTATATGTTGTGTTTTATAGGCTGGTGAGCCAGTTTATTATAATCCAAAAGGTTTATGTGATTATTATGGCAGAGAGAATAGATGTTAAAGGCCAATGAGACTATTTTTGTATATGTATCATCATTAATATAAAATACATCATTGTGTGCAAACCGAACATGATAAAAGAGTACGGGGGACTAAAATTCACTAGTTAGGGAAATGGGGGGGCTAAAAGTTAAGGAAAAAGGATAAGCTAGGGAGATTAAGCCAAAAAAGGAATATTATATTAATATTTCTTAAAGTATAAAGTATGGATAATTATTTTATACTAAGTTCTAAGGATGGGGACAAGTGGGTCAAAGTAGATCTCAACATGACAAGTGTCAAGTTGGGTACATGCACACATATGTCTTAGACTTAGTTCATTTTCCAAGGATTCCCTCATCATTTTCACTCACTCATTGAGTTGTCCTCCTTACCTTTTTGTTACTGTCACTGTACCTGAATATGTATCCGTACCCATACCTAGTTTTCAGTACCTGGGGATCTTGGGAGCTAGACTGAAGAAGTGGTTTGCCAAGCCCATAGGATACTGAAGAGGTGGGTTGTCAGGTCCATGATAAATTTCTATTTGGGTGAGAGAATTGTTGGAAATTGATTTTCAAAAGGTGCTAAACTACAACTACAAGGATCTGAGACTTCATGTCTGACCTGTTGCTGAAGCCCTGGAAGGGAAGTGGGGAAACTGAGGGACTGTTGAGAAGAGAAGGGGCACACTTCTTTGGGTGGGACAAACATGTGGGGAATGAGAGACTGCAGGTTGTTAGTTTGAGTTGGCACCTGTGAGGCAGTCTTTCCTGTGTCTGAGATAAATTAGCCTGGTTAGGAATCCCTTACCCGGGTGGAGTTTAGTCCCATCTTAGGGGTGACCCATTGATGAGAGTGATGAGAAGTGTGGTGTAAGGATGGGAGGTTCATGGAATGTATGCACGCATTTGGTGATATTCTTACCAAGATAAGTGTCAATTGTGTGTTAATTTATATGTTGCATTATTATTTATGTGTTATATTTATGAATATTTCTTGTCTATGTTGCATGTATATGTTTACTGTTATTTCTGTATGAATATGTGCATTTACATAATGTATTTGTTTGTTTTAAGTTGTATATATAAAGTTCCACAAGAATTTATGTCTGTATATGATTTAATTGCATACAGTTTGAAAAAATTTACATGGCATAGCCCAGTTGGACATTGGGGATGTTACAATATGGTATCAAAGCTTCAGTTTTCAACACTAAGTATGGATGGGCCGAGCAAGTTGAGTTGAAGAAAAATTTCACAGAGGATTGATTTCGAAGTGGCCAAATTTAAAGTTATAGAGTGTCCATGGTAAAAATTAGAAGCAATTGCGTGGAATTGGGAAAAATCCCCAATTTATGTTGTTAAATTCATGGAAAAATTGAGAAATTTGGCCAAGTGGTAAGATGTTTTTGATTTAGTATCTGTTCTATCAAATGAAGACCTGGAATTAGTTGAATTTGAAGTTATAGTGAAGCCATGATAGATGGAGCAAGATTAGTGATTAAAATTCTCAATTCGTGAATTGTGTTTGGGAAAAATTCATTCTAGAAATGTCAAACCACAATGATTTGTTGTTGCAGAGGTTGAATTGGTGTTATCGGGGTGAAATTGAACAAATTTCATAGTTGAAGAATGTATATGGTAAAAATTGGGAAAATGTTAGGAAAAAGCCCCAATTTATGCAGCGGAATTCACTAGGAATCGGTGCGCATAAAAATGAATGTGCGCATGTGGGTGCACTAAAAATGCATGATGCGCAGTGAAAAGATTGGGATATGTGGGAAAATATTGGTGTGCGGGTGCTTGCGCTAAAATTTGGTGATGTGTGGAAAAACATTAGTGTGCGGGTGCGCGTGATAAAATTTGGCACCGCGGCAGAAAAATATTGGTGTGCGGGTGTGCACGCTAAAATTTGGCGCTACGCGAAAAAACATTGGCGTGTAGTTGTGCGAGCTAAAATTTGGCATTGCGCGGAAAAATATTGGCGTGCGGGTGAGCTTGCTAAAATTTGGCGTTGCGCGGAAAAATATTGGCGTGCAGGTGTGCACGCTAAAATTTGGCACTGCACAAAAAAATATTGGCATGCGGGTGCGCGCGCTAAAATTTGGCATCACGTGGAAAAATATTGGCACCCACAGTGTGCACACACATAATAATGGCGCACATGGTGTGCACAGTATTGGCAGAGCGTAGAGAAATTTTGTTGATGCACGCGCAATGTGGGTATATGTTGCCACGCGATAGTTTAGGTAATGGTGCGCGCAGAGTATTGTTGCGCGATGGGGGCATATTAAACTTTGGCATGGTGCAACACATAGAGTGAAATGCATGCGGAATATTAGTGTGTGACACAATCATGGCGCTGTTAGGACCACATATTGTACCCTTTTTGCCCATACTTTTTGCTATTATTTTACCCTTCATCACCTGCATTTTGACTTATACTATCATTTCATCTGATCATTCCAAGGTATACAACGTCCTTTCTCATTACTTTATGCTT
>SNQJ01S0259529.1:0-12320 GCA_010110895.2 Picea sitchensis | reverse complement strand
GCTCACTAGATGTTCAAACATCTAAGCCATCTATTCCTCAAGATCTCCAAGGGATCATTGATAAGCATTCCAAAGTATTTGAAGATATTCCCAAAGGTCTTCCACCCACTCAAAATCATGATCATGAAATTCACCTAATTCCTTTGAGCGTTCCTCCTAACATGAGGCCATACAGATACCCTTACACCTAGAAGAGTGAAATTGAGCACATGGTTGAAGAAATGTTAGAGGTTGGAATTATTATACCTAGCCAAAGTTCTTTCTCTGCATGAGTGGTTATGGTATTCAAGAAATATAACTCATGGCATATGTGTCCAGATTATAGAGAGGTCGAAAATATCACTATTAAAGATAAGTTTCTCATTCCTGTCATTTATGAATTGTTAGATGAACTACATGGAGCAATATATTTCACAAAATTGGATCTTCGTTCAGGGTATCATCAGATTAGAATGAAGGAAGAAGATATTCCAAAAAAAACATTCCAAACACATGAAGGCCATTATGATTTTTTGGTCATGCCTTTTGGCCTTACAAATGCACCTTCCACATTCCAAGGGTTGATGAATTCCATTTTCAAACCCTTCCTTCGAAAATTTGTGTTAGTATTTTTTGATGATATACTAATCTATAGAAATTCTTGGGAGGATCATGTGCGACATTTTGACAAGGTGCTACAACTACTAAAGGAGAAACAACTATATTCCAAACCATCCAAATGTTTCTTTGGAGAGAAGGAAGTAGATTATTTGGTTCATATTGTATTTCATGAAGGTGTCAAGGTAGACCCTAACAATATTAAGGCCATGATGGACTAGCCGATTCCCAAAACATTGAAGAATCTTAGAGGATTTTTGGGTTTGACAGGTTACTACCACAGGTTTGTTCGACACTATGGAAGAATAGAAACACCTTTAACGACACTAACTAAGAAGGATGCATTTTCATGGACTCCAGAGGAAACTAAAGATTTTGAACAACTTAAAGAGGTGATGTGCAAAGCTCCTGTCTTGACCACACCAGACTTCACAAAAACCTTTATTGTGGAATGTGATGCCTCGGGAAATGGAATTGGTGTTGTCCTAATGAAAGAAGGAAGACCCATGACTTTTGAAAGTCGACCACTCAAGGGAAAGGACTTACACAAACCCATTTATGAGAAGGAAATGATGGAAATAATACATGCATTGAAGAAATTGCGTCCTTACCTAATACATAGCCACTTCAAGGTCAAATCAGATCATGATAGTCTTAAATAATTCTTGGAACAAATATTATCTTCAGAAGAACAACAAAAATGGCTAACTAAGATATTGGGTTATGATTTTAAAATCATCTATAAAAAGGGGAAGAAAAATGTTGTGGTAGATGCACTCTCAAGAAAGGATGAATATGTTGAGGCCTTTCTCTGTGCTATCTCGATCATCCAACCCGATTGGATAATAGAATAAAGGGATGAATGGAAGAATGATGAAAATGTGTGGACTCTCATTCAAAGGTTGCAACAGGATTCCAGTGCATCAAATACATTTACATGGAAAAATGATTCACTATGGTACAAAGATCTCTTATATTTATATTAGAACTCCCAACTCAAACAAAAGGTACTATTGCAATTGTGCACCTCTCTAGTAGGAGGGCACTCAAGATTTTTGAAAACCTACCATAGAGTCAAGAAGGATTTTTTTTGGGATGGCCTTAAAACTGATGTTCAAAGGTTTGTCGCAGAATGTTTTGTTTGCCAACAAAATAAGGTGGAAATAATTAAGACCCCTGGTCTTTTAAAACCATTAGCCATCCCAAGTCAGTGTTGGGAGGAGGTTTCCATGGATTTCATCACAAGATTACCAAAGTCTGAAGGAAATAGTGTAATCATGGTGATTGTTGATAGACTGACCAAGTATGCACATTTTTGTGCACTCTCTGATCCCTTCAAAGCTAGTAAAGTTTCCACTACATTCATGGAGACAGTTCAAAAGCTACATGGCAACCCAAATATTATTGTAAGTGATAGAGATCCCATCTTCACTGGACATTTCTGGATAGAATTATTTTCTTTTTTGGGTACTCAATTGCCTCATAGCTCATCCTATCATCCTCAATCTGATGGACAAACCGATATAGTGAAAAAATATTAGGAAGGCTACCTTTGTTTATTTGTCTTTGATAAACAAACACAATGGTTCAAATGTTTACCCTTGGCAGAATGGTGGTATAACACTTCCTTTCATACTGCAACAAAAATGACACCATTTATGGCACTTTATGGATACCAGCGTCCTTCCATTACTTCTTCTCTAAAAGAAAAATCTAAGGCTTAAGCAGTGGAAGATCACATCGAGCATCAACAACAAGTTCTCCAAATCTTAAAGGACAACCTAACCATGGCACAAAATCACATGAAACAACAAGCAGATCAACCTCGTAGTGAAAGAAGTTTTGAAGTAGGGGATTGGGTGTTTTTAAGACTACAACCATACAAACAGATGTCCCTCAAACAAGATAAGAAGGATAATAAGTTATCACCAAAGTGATATGGCCCTTATAAGGTGTTGCAAAAGATTGGTACTATGGCATACAAATTGGAGTTGCATGCATCTTCATGAGTACACCCAGTTTTCCATGTTTCATGCTTAAAGAAGGTTATAGGCGACAAGATCCCAGTTCAAACTATATTTCCAAAACCTGATGAGGAAGGAAAAATCATATTGGAGCCTGAAGCCATCACTGACACAAGAATTCTCCAACTGAGGACTAAATCCATTTCAGAGTATCTCATTAAATGGAGGAAACTACCGACTGAATATTCCACTTGGGAACATGAGTCTTTTATACAGAAGCATCCAGAGTTACTCAAGGGTTGAGGACAACACTTGTCTCAAGGGGAGGGGCATGTTAAGCCCTAATATTGGCTCATTACCCTTTAATTGGGGCATATTACATTAGTAATATTAATTTATTTATGTCATATTTATTCCATTAGTTGTAGTTATACCTCCTAGTCTACTATATATACCAAGGAGACATTTTCATTTGGAATCATCTTGTACTTGAACATTTATGTGCGGTAAAAGGAGGTTGCCCCCTCGAAGAGGCTTATTATATGAAATTATCTATTTTTCAAGGCGTTGAGTACTTATTCTAATGTTTTTCTATGCTATATTGATATTTGGTTCTTGAAAAAAACCATAACCCAATGACCTATATTAGTCAACAACCCTAATTCCTTAACCGGAAATAGAAAAACATCATAAAAAAACGATGTGCCGAAAAACCACCCAACAATAGAAATGAAAATTGAGGCAACACAAACAAATGAGGAAAAAATGCGACACATGCAAATAATATAACACATACCCAACATTCTGCCACTTGTTTTTTTCTTTGCATACAGGGTGTTATAGGGTTACATAGTCAACAATCCAGGGAAGCAATTCCCATGGATCCTCTACACAAAGAGAAATTCTCAGTGCTCACAGATTTTGTTAATGAATCTTCAACATTACTCAAAGTGTCCACCTTGATCACCAATACTTTCTTTTATTCAACCATGTCTCTCAAAAAGTGATATTGAATATCAATATGCTTTGTCTTTTAATGATAAGTTGGGTTCTTTGCCAGAAAAATTGCACTCTAACTGTCACAATCTATCCTTACAGCTTGTTGTACCAACCCAATACCTGAACACAATATATGTAACCATATTGCTTCCTTACTTGCATGAGTGGCTGCCATGTATTCAACTTCTATAGTTGAAAGTGCCAATACAACCTGTATTTTTATCATCCAACTTATCACTCCTCCAAATAGATTAAACACATACCCACTTGTAGATCTCCTACGATCTAGATCTCCAGCCCAGTTTGCATCCACAAAGACATGTATATCCATCACTATGTCCAATCCCGATCTTCCTTGGTAGCACAATCCATAGCTAGTAGTGCCATGCAAATACATGAAAACCCTTTTTACTATTGTCCAATGCTCCTTCCCTAGTTTTGACATATACTTGCTCAAAAATCCCACTCCATGTACAATGTCCGATCTAGTAAATACCATTGCATACATCAAACTTCCAACTTTACTCGGATATGGAATACGAGACATGTCCTCCTCCTCTTCCTGTGTCTTCGAACACTGATCCACATATAATTTTACACCAACAGGGATTAGAACCTTGTCTGGTTTACATTCCTACATATTAAACCTCTACAAGTCTCGATATATTTTCTCTCACTTAACCAGAGTTTCCTCTTTTTCTGATCTCTTTTAATTTCCATGCCCAAAATGAAATTTGAAGTACCAAGATCCTTCATGTCAAATTTAGAGGACAATTGAGTTTTCACCTCCTGGATAATCTCGTTGGTGTTTCCTATCAACAACATGTCATCCACATATAAGACCAAATAAATCAAATGACCACCAATTAATTTAAAATACACACAATGATCCACTTTGATCCTATAAGTATCAATTTTTTTATGCCACATCCTCGATGATTGTGTTAAACCATAGAGGGAATTTTTCAGCTTCCATAAGCATATCTCCTTCTTTCCCTCCACAGCAAATCCTACGGCTGTTGATATGAATTTAGATCTTCGGATCCCCATGTAGGAATGGTGCTTATACATCCATCATTCTACTTCAAAATCAAATGAAACAACATATAGCATAAATATTATAGAGTTTAACATGGAAACCAAGGAAAAATATCGCAAAACAAATTCCCTCAGCACAGGAATAACCCTTTTCTACTGTCGAGGCCGTGTTTCTCAATTTTTCTTTTACGCATTCAACTTCTTTTTTAAAATGGCTGTTTTATTCAATGGGATTTCTTCAATCGAAGCTCCACTAAGATCCTCGTCTCATTCTTATCCAAGGATGACGTTACCATGCTTAGTCCATGGCCTTTTCAGACACCATCCCTCACGAATCTGACCTCCCTCCACGGTTCTAGGATCATCACATCAATAATAGACAAAGAAAATTTGAATAGAAATCAGGAGGTGTATACCTTTCCAGTAGCCTTCTTTATTGAACGATCTCAATAATGGAGTATGAGGATCTTGATAGGTATGATTTCTTTTTCTTCTATAGAGTTTGATTGATCATCCTTTAAATCAAGCTCTATTTTCTTTGGTTCTTCCCTAGTAGGACCCTATTTAACAACATCCTTCATTTATCTAAATACACATCTCGATACACTACCTTCTTAGTTTTTAGTTTCCAAATATTATAACCTTTGAGACCATCTTTATGTCGGGCAAGATACACCTTCCATCCTTCTTATCTAGGTTACTCTTTTTTACCTTTGGAAAATGAACATATGCATCACAACAAATACCTTGAGATGTGGTGTTAAGGGTTCTTACCGGTGTACTCTTGTGGAGTCTTTTCATCCTTGTTGTGAGGGTGATCGGTGACCAAATAGCGTCGCGGTACCACTTGTCTCGCCTAGAAATTCTCTCCCTAACCGACACCACCTAAACATGCGCCTTGTTTTCCATCAACATCATATTCAACCTTTCTGCAACTCCACTTTCTTTGGGGGCTTATATGGTGTGAGTATTCTACCCTTTCTATACCGCACTTCTTAAAAATTCTTCAAATTCATTCTAAGTAGAACTCTTTGCCATTATCTATCCACGAACACCTTAATTCTTTTCTGTTTGATTCTCAACAAAAGACTCAAACTCTTTAATCTTGTCAAAGACTTCATATTTCATCTAAGTAAATATATCAAGTTTTCCTCGAAAGTCATCTATAAATGAGATATAGGCACACATATTTTCCCAATAATGGGACCAACACAAGTCCAAAACCATATTTATTAGAACTAGTACATAGAAATTTCTTCTGCCCTTGTTTCACTAGAAGGGAATCTTACCTGATTTTCCTTCCCATATACACAATGTTCACGAAATCAAAATCCAGGCAGGTTAGACATACCTTCAACCATACATTTACCATGTCATAGTCAAAGACCCTTATTTCATATATTCCCTAGTATTTAATGCCACATCATAACCTTTTCTCCAAATATAGTAGGAGTTATTTCTTATTCAACTCTAATAATAGGAACAATGGAACTATTACGCCCATCACTAATAGTGTTTGCTTGTATCTTATATATAGTTCCAAACTAAACTCCTTTAAACAAAATCATTTCTCCTCGAACCATCCCTCAGTTTTCCTTTTTCAAATATTATTTTACCCTTGCATCATCCATTTTCTTACAAAATCAAATTTCTAGCCAATCCTAGGATGTCTGAGAACCAGATAGTTTTCTAATCCTTCCATTTATGAGCTCAACTTTAATTTTCCTCGTCCTATTATTTTCACAGTGGTTGAATCATCCCTACAGAAGAAAATATTACCTCCATCATACCTTTCATATTCACAAAACCAATCACGGTAGGGAGTCATATGAAAGGATGCACATGAAACAATATACATTACCTCATGATATGCACGTGTTCTTGATGAAATCAAGTACACATCCCCTCCTTTCCTTGGAGGTCTTTTCTTCTATAGAAGGGATATTCTTGGATCCTTATTTTTCTCAACTTTGGATCTACATTTCTTCTTGTAGTGTGCTTGTTTTCCACATCTCCAAGATACATTTAAACTTTTGAGAGATTTAGATCTACCCTTAAACTTAGATATCCAACTTTAGAACTTAGATATATTTATTTCATTAGGGAGCATTCTCTTGTAAATAATGCATAGAGTGCTCTATCCTTCCATGTTCTTCCATATCATCTCCTCTAACAATAAGGATGAGACACTTCAACAGAGCTTCAAAGGGGGTTATTATTACTACCTATGTACAACTAGACTATCCACCCAGTGCAGTGAGAACGATAAATTGATACACTTATCTTCATCTGAAATTTTAATCTCAACATATACTAAGCGGCTTACCACAATATTGAGGCATTCAAATGCTCTGTCACTAAGTCTCTAGTAAATAAACTTTTCCTGAGTAAGAAGTTGTATAACCTAAGGAATAGTTTATTTACTAGGGACTTATATTGATACAAATTCTGACTTATCCCACATAAATCCTTAGTTTGTACCTTCCTCTGTAACACATTCGGTAATGCCAGAATCTAAGGAACAGTCGCATCGTGCTCTTAAGCCTTTCGATCCAACTTTTCAGGTCATGCATTTGAAGTTCCTGTAGAGTGCGATTACTGGATCCATCTGATCCAATGATCTCTGTCAACCATCGGATCTTCCATATTGAGCTTCCACAACTAAAACTTTTTTCCCATTAAACTTCTCTATCTTCATTTTTCAAAATTTCACCAAAGCCATTTCTTTTCACTGAAAAATCAATACCACAGACCCCCCACTGTAACAAGGATTATCAAAATCCCAAGCCAAACCATTGACCAAAAAGGAGCCCCCCTGAAGAAAATAAAGCTCTGATACCAAATATATATTTTAACCACAGCAAAAATATTTACAACAAAGAAGATTTGTGTGTAAAAAGAAAAAAAATCTGATAAGAAAATACAAACATTACGCGGATATTTTTCCCCTGGAAAACCAAACCGGGAAAACAACATATTATATATTCATTCATAGTGATATATTGTTTACAATACAATGCCACATATAGGCTCTAGTGACATCAAAACCCTAACCCAATGGCCTAGATTATTCCAAAACCCTAATTCCTTAACCGTAATTAGAAAACCATTGGCAAAACCATGTGATTAAAAACTGCTTAACAATGGACACAAAAATCAAGGAGCACCCAAAAAATGAGGGAAAAAAATTGACACGTTTCCCGAGGAAAAATGAGTGAGGTCCATTTCTTATTCCACAATATTTTTTTTTTCATGAACTTAATGGCACCACTTATGGAGTCAATGGTAGTTTCATATCAATAAAAGCGGACTTGAACCCTATCCCCAACCGGGCATAGACCATTAAATTTAAAAAATTTCCCTCATGGAAGCGTTTATAAGGATTTTTAAAATTTGAAAAACATTAGTAGGATGGTTTCTCAAAAATCCAACGCAAAAAAGAAGGTGGGTAGAAGGAAAATAAACAACTAAGGAATTGGCCACAGAACGACAGAAATGCTTCTTGATTCCAATCCTTGGAGGAGACTAATTGAATAGAGAGGAAAGAGAGAAACCAAAAGATCAAATGGAATTAAAATAGAATACAAGAAAAAAGGGTGAGAATATATGAAAAAATAAAGAAACTTACCGGATATGGGGAAGTATCCTAGGAGAGATTGAGAAGTGGGAGATGAAGATACCGAATCGGAATCTAAATTCGAGGCGAAGAAGGTCGAAGGTACGGGATGTATCTGGAGTAAGTGGAGGTGGACATGACATCCCTAACAACAGAGTGTAGAGAGAAAAAATTCAATAATATGTGAATTCACCAACTATGCTAATCAAATTTTAGTGGAGTTGTCAGTTGGGAAAACCATTGTTGCTCCCAATAAGTCTATGGGAGTTCTATTATTCGGGTTGCAAGTTTAAGGAAATGGTGCTCCTATGGAGTAGAAGAAAAAATTCCCTAAGTCATGGAGGAACAATAAAGAAGCCTTGACCTCCATGGGTCCAATTAAATCCACTTGGGCGACCATGGATTATTGTGTGCATGAGGATAGGTTTGTCTAGTTATGCTTAGAAGAGGAGATAAGGGAGGTTGAATAGGTAGAGGAGCATGCTTTCCTATAGAGAAGGAATATTCGAAAGAGTGATATATTAAATGAAGTTGAAGAATGGGTTCTAGACCCATTCTACAATAGAACATGAGACACCAAACACTTCAGAATGGTGGAAGATTATTGCCCGGTTAAAGCTATTGATGGTGAAGCCCTGCATAGAACATGGAGTGAGCAAGTGAGCTTTATCCATGTCATAGGAATTTCAAATTGTTCTATCATTCCCAGTATGGTATCAAGAACCAGAGGAATTTCAAATTGTTCTATCACTACACAATTTCAAATGGACTTTTCCACGTGCTCTTGTTCACTAAATTGTTGAATACAAATTTTTACTGTTCCAGATATGATCCCATTGTTGACCTTTCTCAATGACTAAAATTCTCAACAAGTTTATGAGACTTATGTTTAGTACATCAGTTTGTACATAAGATCTCCTCTTGAGAGATACACTCTTAACTCTTAAGACATAAGATGCTTATCATGGTCCTTGACTTCCTTTTAAATCTAGATGAACTAATGTGAGGAAGGAAAAAAGTACCCTTTTACCGGGTTTGTCCACTTACGATCTAGAAGTTGAGCTCAATCTTTAGAAGCTCATGGAGTAAGCCACATTAGACAAAAAAAGTACAACCACTTCCTACTCTATTGATATTAGCTTCGAAATAAGACTTATCTATTAGAGACAAGAGTTCATGTGAGATTAAAGCATGAACTAAAATAAAGAGCCAAGCATATCCTTATTAATGAGAACAAAACAAGGTACTTACAATCTGTAGATCGCGAGGTCACCGTGCTTCATCAAGTCCTCCTTGTCTAACCCTTCAAAAGCTACGATCAGAATGAAAATACTTTTTATTGATTATTCTCCTCCCATAGGTCAGTATTGTTCTAGCATGAGATCATAGGTTTCATGCCTTCAATCATTCCCTTTCACCATGAGAGGCCTACTTATATAGATTCTGAGAGGTCCAACCCTTGAGAGATATCTTTAGGGTAAGTTGAAGATTTTAGATCCCTTTAGTTAGGGATCTTCCTAAGATCATGGCTTGTTGAGGATTTGAATCCAACTACCTTAATATATTGAGGGGATCTCTCCCTCATTCTTCTCAACAAACCAACTGTTGCCCAAAATAAGTAGCGCTCCCTCAAAGGGGCCAAAGGAGATTTATAACGCTCCCCTAGTAATGTCTTATGGGGGTAACTTTTCGTAATAGCAACAACGCTCCTCCAAAATGATAGACAAAGTGTTATACGACTCCCATATAGTATATAGGGCGGTGCCATCACTCACGAGAGAGGTATAGTGGAGCGTTCTCCTCTAAAAACTCAATTTTAGTGGTTCTTTCAAATGGAAAGAGGTTCATAAACCCTAGTTAACCATTCCTCTTCTTTAAAATCAAATGTTTGAGGTGCTTCAAGTTTCTTTCTGATGTCATTATAGGTATGAAATAGGCATTATGGCATTATGATTTTCCTGACACTAGACACTTGTGAGAAAAATCTGACACTTCGACACTTGTAATGATGACACTTGCAAGCACTATCAAAGTAATGAATTTCGATGTGTAGCAGTTACCCCCAAAGTATGAAGTTAGAAGGCTGAGAAATAATAGTGAAATGCTTTGTAGACTTTCAAGCAAGAATGCAGGATGCATAGAACTTTGGAAGCTACACACAAACATCCAGCAAATATTGGTATGTTTCAAACCCGAGAGACATACTATGCTTTGGGTGATAAACTTACGAAGATATAGCCCACCATAAAATACCTTTGTAGATCCATAGTGTATTGATAAAGGTATAGCCACCGAGGATAGAATGTGGATCTATACTCATATATTTGAATAATTGGGTAACACGAAGAATACACAATGGATCCACAAGATGACAAGACATAGCCATGACCAATACAAAGTGGATCTGTGTGATGGTATATGTCTGCCTTGTTTGAGAGAAAATCCTTCTCAGCTTTGGGCAAGTACATATCGGTGATCACTCAACCGCAGTTCTTCTTCTTACCCGATATATAGATGTAGTCTGAATATAACCATGTGAATAGATGTATTGATGTCAAACATGCGTGAGGCTCCTTGATTACCGGTCAATGATGTAAACTATTAACAAGTCTGAGGGAGATCACCATTGATGTCAATGATTCCCAAGGTACTCTAGTACATTCCAATGAATGTGAATGGATGAGCTAAACCCACCATCGAATGTGAGGAGGACTGCCATTGAGGCATGCAGGTACAAAAGTACTAATTGGCTTCTAAGTCCTGAATCCACGGATATGTGTTGAATTCAATAGGAATAGAATCATCGAAGGAGGGTCTTGATGTATCCCCATCAATGACATGAAACAGAGACCTGAGAGATGTAATTGGTAGATCAAATTAACATGGATTGACCGCAGGGTATTGAGACAAGATATTTGTGATGGATGACTCGAGGTAGATACTTCCTTGAACAAGGCACAACAACAGACACATGACAAGGACCAAAACACAATGATGCAATGGATCTTGTGACTTTAGGTGAATTTGCCCTAAAGGAGTAAGAAAAACTCAGGGATTGGTTTAGTGCATAGGTTAGTGGATTATGTAATGCATAAAAGACAAAGTCTGAGTGTTCAAGGGCGACCATAAGGGATTTACTTGGTGATGTTCTCAAAAACTTCTTGGCTTCCTTCTTTCAAATTTTCCCCATTTAGATAGATGGTACCTCTTTTGGTTATGAGCGAGGGAGGGTAACACATGCTTGATAGAAGCTCACACTGCTGTTAAAAGTTCCAAACACAATGATGCAATGGATACTGTGACTTTCGTCGGGTGACCTAAAGGAGTAAGAAAAACTCAGAGGATTGGTTTAGTGCATAGGTTCAGTGGATTAATATGTACGCAAAGACAAAGTACCGTGTTCAAGGGCGACCATAAGAGTTACTTGGTGATGTTCTCAAAAACTTCTTGGCTTCCTTCTTTCAAATTTTTCCCCCATTTAGATAGATGAGTACCTCTTTTTGATTTAACGAGCTTGAGGAGGGTAACACATGCTTGATATAGCTCACCTTCGGTAAGTTCCTCTTCTTTTGTTTAATGAACTGGAAGAAGTAAGGGTTCAATCCCATATGGGCCCTTCAATGTATGATGTTTTAACGAGTCCAGAGAAGGTAAAATCGAAGGTTTTTCATGATTATAGAGTCTAGAAAAACACTTAAAAGAGAATTCTCTCAGTTCCCTTTTCACCAAGTAGTCTGACGAGACTGAAAAAGAGATAAACTATCACTCAATAGACACTTTCTTCAAATTATTTAATGAGCGTGAAGAGAACAAGATTGCTCGGTAATCTTTTCATCTTTAGAGAGTCTGAAATGAGCTTAAAGGAGACTCTAGGGGGTTCCTTTTTCATGTATCCATACAGGTCCGAAAAAGAGATAAAAGTTTACCCGGATGCATTCTCATGTGTTTACGAGCACGAGAAAGAAAAAATACTAATATCGGTATGCCCCCAACTTGAAAAGCTAGCGGCTTAACTCCAGAATGATCATCAAAGGCTGGAGACATGCCCTCCAAGCTTCAATTCATTCACCGACCTTGAGGTTGTCAAAAATTTCTCAACTAGAGGA
>SNQJ01S0259526.1:0-12320 GCA_010110895.2 Picea sitchensis | reverse complement strand
GATCCCAACACCTCCCTCACCAATCTACACCCTAGATCTATGATCTAAACCCTAGATGGTGCGCCCTAGCCTTGAGATCTACTCTTATGCTTGATGGTGGACACTTGGCATCGATCCAAGAGAGGTAGGTTTGTCTCTCCAAGTATAAATAGATCCCTTCCCTCACTTCCAATTTACCATATCTTGAGCTATTGTTATGCTACTTGATTTCTCACTCACTCTCTCTCTCTTGTTCCACCATTTTCATTCTTTGGCCCTTGGGGTTTTGGAGCAAGTATTTCTCCAAGACTTTTCTTGAGTAATAATAAAGGAGAAACTTTGGAGGATTTTTGGAAGAGCTACAAGTATTTTGGTTATTTTGAGATATGAGGTAAATTTGTTTTAATTTGATATGATGGTTGCATGAATGGATCTTAGGTAAAGTATTTTATTTGAGTAGATCTTGCAAAGAGTAGTCTTGTAGATCTATATATGTGGTTAGCTAGATAGAGTGCAAGTATTTCACTTTATTGGCTTAACCCTCCATATTATCTATTGTATGCATCCCATTGTGTTAGATCTTGCAGGTTTGGCTTCAAGGGTTTCATTGGGAACACCTCAAGGAAGAAAGATCCCTTGAGACACACATAAACTCCTCTCTTTCTCTATCTATTACTCTTCTTTTATTGTTGTCCATCCATACATATTTTCAGCTAGCTTAACATAGTTTGGTGGTCACTAAAATCTCATTTTTTATCAAATCTTTTTGTGTAAAACTTTTGCCCTAAAAAGAAAATGTTTTCTTCACTTCGTTGGGTTGTTTTGACCACCTCTCCAACAGAGGTGGTCAACTCCATGTGCCATGAAGAGATGCATCATCAAATGCAAATTTTGTCGAAGACTTTGGTTCTACAGGGCATGTTTGGCCCCAGCACTTCTTTTTGTAACTGGAATTTCCGCACCCCTGCATGGAAAGAGTAGTCTTGTAGATCTATATATGTGGTTAGCTAGATAGAGTGCAAGTATTTCAATTTTATTGGCTTAAACCTCCATATTATCTATTGTATGCATCCCATTGTATTAGATCTTGCAGGTTTGGCTTCAAGGGTTTCTACTAGAACACCTCAAGGAAGAAAGATCCCTTGAGACACACATAAACTCCTCTCTTTCTCTATCTATTACCTTTCTTTTATTGTTGTCCATCCATACATATTTTCAGCTAGCTTAACATAGTTTGGTGGTCACTAAAATCTCATTTTTTATCAAATCTTTTTGTGTAAAACTTTTGCCCTAAAAAGAAAAAGTTCTTCTTCACTTCTCACAGTTGTTTTGACCACCTCTCCAAATGTAGGTGGTCAACTCCATGTGCCATGAAGAGATGCATCATCAAATGCAAATTTTTCAAAGACTTTGGTTCTACAAGACATTTTTTGGCCTCGGCACGTCTTTTTGTAATCGGAATTTCCGCACTCTCGCATGGGTTAATAATGTAATAGGTCTGCATGAGTCATGTCTAGGTCAAGCACCTTGGGATCGGGTTCAATCGGGAGAGTTCCTTTCACCTAGGGTTTTTATCCTCAGGTTATCAACTCGGCTTTTCAAATTTCTGTTAATTTCCCTTGAGTTTTTCTCCCTCCACTTCTGTACAATTCTCCAAAGTGGTGAACGGCGCTCTATAGTGGGCTTATCTTTGGTAACCATTGTAGAATCATTGTAAAATGACCATGCAAGACATCTTAGAGAGTCCCGAATTCCATCGAAGTCTTAGTCGTTTTTAATTCAATTAAATTTTTAATTAATTTTCCTAAGTTTGGAGGATTAATTATTTAATTAATTAATTATTTTGAGTAATAATTGTAAAAATTAGGTCTCGGGATTTTTGATAGGGTATTTGTGCTCAAGAAATGGAACAGCACCCCTACACCCATAGACCAAGTTTCAACTTAGTTGGACAACTTTTGGTATGGGTTTATCCATCCGGAGTTTCAAGTCAGTCTAAAAACAACAATTTTAATTGCTAAAGTCCAAACATGGCAAAATGTAAAAAGTGTAATAATAACGAAGTTAGAGGATGTAAATGATGGAATAAAGGTTAGAGAGACCCCTAAGCATAACCTAACCCTCCTCCCAACGTTTTCCAACCTATTTTAACCCTTTACACCTTCCCTTTACCCAAAAGTTACGCTGCCCTGGGATTGACGTTTTTCCTTGGTGGTGACGCTAGGACTTAAATAGGGCCCTCTCATAAGTTATGACCTCCTTTAACCCCCACATCACCTCCTAGGGTGATCCCACACCCTTTTTCTCATTAATCCCCCAGTCTCTTTGCATTTCCTTTTTTAGGCTCCTCCAAGGAGAGTCAATGCCCTCTTGTGATTCTCCAAGGTACCGTTTTAATTGATGGGGCCTTCCCCTTGGAATGATTTTCCTAGCACTCCCACTCCCTTTGCTTGATCCCAACACCTCCTCACCATTCTACACCCTAGATCTAAGATCTAAACCCTAGATGGTATGCCCTAGCCTTGAAATCTACTCATATGCTTGTGGTGGACACTTGGTATAGATCCAAGAGTGGTAGGTTTGTCTCTCCAAGCATAAATAGATCCCTCTCCTCACCTCCTCTTTTACCATATCTTGAGTCATTGTTATGCTACTTGATTTTCCACTCTCCTCTCTCTATTGTTCCATCATTTCCATTCTATGCTCTTTGGGTTTTAGAGTATTTCTCCAAGATTCATTTTCTGAGTAACAATAAAGGAGAAGCTTTGGGAGGATAACTAGAGGAGCAATGCATGTTCTTGTTCTTCTTATGCATATTAGGTAAACTTGTATCGATTTGTTTTGGTGGTTATATATATTGGATCCTAGGTAAAGTGTTGTTTGGGTGGATTTATCAATGCATGTCTTGTAGATCTATATATCTTGGATATGTTAGATAGATTGAAGTGCTCTGCCCTTGGATTAAATATTCAATCCATTATCTCTTGTATACATATCTTGCAAGTTTTTGCAGGTTTGGCTTCAAGGGTTTCAATGGGAACACCTCAAGCAAGAAGGATCTCTTGAGACACATCTATACTCCATGCTTTTCTCACCCTTTACTATTCATCTATATTGTTGTTCATTCACATACATTTCAGCTAGATTAACTTAGTGAGATAGGTCACTTATATCAACTTCTATCATATTTTTCTTAAGTGGAAAATCTTTTGCCCAAAAGCAAAAGTTTTCCCTTCTCACCTGTTTGTTGTGTAGTATTCCAGCAAGGGATACCTCATATTTGTAAAGTTTCTCGTGATCTGGTTGAGAAAGGGTTTTGGCTTGCCAAAGACATCCACACAACACTCAAAGACCCCCAAAGGGATTGGTAGCTTTTTCTCAACCTCCTTTGTCAATTTCTAGACTTTCTTGTAATGCTTTTCTTCTTCTTCTTCTTGTTTGGTGGCCCATAGTTGTAGGAGGAGAAGTGCCTCCCACTGCAGGAGCCTTTGGAGTAGTTTAGATCTAGCCTTTGGATTTTCGCCTTCTTTTTCCATTTCCTTCTTTGAAGTGTAGGATCTAGGGGCTTGTACAGAAGGCATCTTATAGACCTAGGACGTGGGGTTTGCTTTTGGCTTTTTTGGTTTTCTTGTTTGTTTGTTTTACTTTCATAGCCCCCTCTTCTTGTTGCTTCAGTTTGCCTTCTTAATTCCCATAAATTCAATCAAACTAAGCAACTTAATTCAATTGCTCACCTAGTTGGGAGAGGAATACCCTAAGAGGTAAGGATAGATGTTTTATTATGTGATTAATGATCTAATTGACTAATGCTATAATTGTCCTAGATCTAGATCTAACACATAGTCATTAGTTTAAGCTTATTGGGCATCATAAATAACTTAGCTAGATCTCTTGCATGCTTAGTTTGCTCTTAGTTCTTTATCTTTATTTTACATGCTTAGATCTATAGTCCTTAAATGCTTCAATAAGTGAATGGTGTGTTCTTCTTTATTGCATATATCTCTTTAAGGCCATTTGCCATAGGTTGAATGTTATTTCCCCCATGGGTTAAGTTGGCAAACACACTAAATCTTCTTTTAGCTCTCTTATAGGCAAGTTGTCCTTGCCCTCGCGGATTCATTTCTTTCATATCAAGCTCATATGTTAATGATCTAAATGCATGTGACAAATTAAATCTTCTTTCAGCCATCTTTATTTTACATGTTCATGCTCTTGGATTTCTAGCTCTAAGCAAACACACTCATAAGCTCATAAAAGTTTCGGCTATATCACTAAATCACACTTAAAAGTGTCATAAAACTCTAAACACTCCTAAAAGTCTACCTAACTTATATATAAACTAATAGACCTTTTAGGGTACCTTAGACCACCATCTTAAATCCATCTAAAATGGGTTTGAGGAAAACAACCGAGGGTGTAGGTAGGGGACTCTCTCACAGCGCACAGGATGTGTCCTTTTCCTGAAGTACTCTTTGTCTTAGGGTCATCGACCGTGAAAGCTAGGTGGGCCTCATTGCCTTACTTCATCTTGAAGCATCCTACAAATATTTGGCAATAGGGGGGAGGAGACTTTGGTGAAAGCTTAATAAACTGGATAATCTTAAGAAAAGCTAAGTAACTAAACCGTGGGCTTAAGTCTCTCAAACTCCCATTGGGTTGAATAACTAAGAGTAAGTCATTTTCATAAACCTCGTGCTTAAAGTCTTCAAATCCTCTTTAATGTGCTGATGATAATGATATATTGATGTAGGATCTCAGAATGTGATGATGTGTTGATGTTCATGCTATAATCCTTGTATCCTACACATATAAAAGATAAAACGTGGTTAGCTTCCTCTTTGTATCATTTGTATCTTAGCATTTTACTTGTAAGTAACTGTATCTAATATTCATTGGTTTAATTTATTCTTTTGTAATCTTGAAAACAACTTGTAATTCCATTAAATCTAAAACACTCCCTTTAACATAGTTGACCCCTTTGCCTAATCTCAGTAGGTAATCTAGTCTTAGTTGACCTAGGGGAAAGGCTTGTTTTATAAGCAACTCTTGCATCTTCCATTGTTGCCTTAGCATCATAGGATAGATCCCTCTAACCTTAAGAAATTAAAACTAACTCCTAGAACTTAACTTTTAACACATCTAGTAACTAAGAACTACCCCCCTTGGCTTCACAAGGAGTAAGCCTAGACTTAAAGAGGTTATGGGTCAAAGTGACAGTTGCACGTGGAACCCAGGCATTGTGTCTCCAAGGACACAATGTGAGCCGGACTTAGCTCAATGCTGTAAGTGTGTATAAGGACTCCAATGTGTTATGTAGAAAGTATTTCCAGCAAGGATACCTTGCAGGTTTTTGTAGGTTCAGATCTGGTTGAGGGGGGTTAAGTTGCCCTAAAATATTCACACAACACTCAAAGACCCCCTTAAAGGGATTGGTAGCTATTTCAAGAACCTATTTCTTCAATTTTTTAAGCATTTTTACTCATTTCCCTTTGCTTGCTTCTTGTAGTGGAGCCATAGTCAGGGAGGAGGACGCCTCCTCCCACGCAGGTGAGCTCTTTGGCATGTAGATCTAGCTTCATTTTTAATTTTTGATCCTTTCGAAGCAGACATGGGGTTTGGTGGATGAAGGGCATCCTCCAAGCCTAGGACACGGGGATTAGGTTGTTTGCTTTTGTTTGCCTTGTCTTTTCTTTGTTTCCTTTGCTTGCTTTGCTTTCCTTTCCTTCAAATTTTCTAAGATTAAGCAAGCTAGACTAATTTACCTATTTGAAGAGGAATACCCCCAAGAGGTAAGGTTAGGGTTTTAATATGTGATTGATGATCTAATTGGTTAATGCTCTAAATATTTTAGATCTAGATCCAACACTTAATAATTCTCTATCTTAAGCCTATTAAATTTCATAATCAACTTAACTAGGATTCATGCATGCTTAGTTTAGTACAAGTGTTTATCTTTATGCTCCATGCTTAGATCTATAATTCTTAAATGTTTAGTTGCTTCAATAAGTAGATGGTGTTTTTCTTCATGCTATACCATTAAGGCCATTTGCCATATGCTTGAAGCAATCTCATTGATAAGTTGATAAGTAGACAAACACTCCTAAATCTTTTTCTTTCACACTTAATGCTCATATCTTAATGCTCTAAATCGAAAGATGGTTTTCATACTTTGGCGAGTTGTTCTTGCCCTTGTAGTTTTCTCTCTTTACTTGGCAAGCTATTAAATTGTACATCTAAGTGACTTGTTCTCACATAGCATATATGTGTTAATGCTCTTAATCTCTTAAACTTAAGCAACACATCTTTAAGGCTGAAGAGAGTTTCGGCCAAGTCACTAAATCAACATTTAAGTTGCATGTTCTTTAAAACACTTAAAAACACTCCTAAAAGTCTACCACCTAATACATAAACTTAATAGACTCTTTAGGGTACCTAAATTTCATCTAAAAATGGGACTTGGAGGGAATGCAAATCTAAGGGTGGTGGCAAGGGACTCCATGCCTCACTCATGCCATCGTGTGGATGTGGTCCTTTCCCGAGGCCACTTTGTCTTAGGGCTGACCTCGTGAAGCTAGGGTGGCAACACTTACTGAGCATCCAACAACTATTTGCAATAGGGAGGAGGAGGCTTTGGTGAAAGCTTAATAAAACTTAATAATCTTAAGAAAGCTTAATACCTCAACCTTGGACTTAAGTCTCTAAAACTTTCATGGGTTTTAACAATTAAGAGTGGTTGTTTCTCATCTCTAATACTTGTGCTTTAATCTTCTTATTGATGTATTGATGATGATGAATGTATTGGATGTCGATGCTTGATTTCCTTGCATCCCTCGCATAAACACATATAAACAAAGTGGTTAGTTTGTTGTTGTACTCTAGCATTTTTAATTGTAAATCTTGTATCTATTTTGAGTTTAATTATTCTTTTGTGGGCACTTGTAATCTACTTGTAACAAACCACCTTATAACTTTAGTTGACCCCTACCCAAGCTCTAGGCACTAGTCTTAGTTGACCTAGGGAAAGGCTTTCTATTTACATGCTAACCCCTGCACCTTTGTATTGCTGCCTTAGCATCATAGGACAGATCCCCAAACCTTGTAAATAATTAAACTAACTCCTAGAACTTAACTCTAAAACTAATCTAGAACTAGGGACTCCCCCTTGGCTTCCCTAGGAGGAGCCTTGAAGGAAGAGGTTCCTACAAAGTGACAACAAGTACTGGAACCAAGGCATTGTGCCTCCAAGGACACACTATGAGTCGGACTTAACTCACGCTTGCAAGGGTGTATAAGGACGACAACATCTTTGGTTATTGTTGGGGATAAGTCATTTATCCCTGGTCAAAACGACTTAACTTAATTTTTAAGAACTAAGAATTCCTTTGAGCTTGCATTGGTTGTTTTGTTTGTTTCCCTTTCCAAGCATGTACTCCATTAACTACCTATACCGCAAGGAAAACCTGTGGGTCAGTTGAAAATTCTGGAGTATTGTGCTAACTCACATTGATGTCCAATTCTTGTCTCTAAACCCTAATAAATTAATTTTGTTTTCCCCTTCTGTTTTTTTTTGTTTGATGCTCTTGTTTGTTTGTTAAACTTGGTCATTTGGCGACTCTACTTTAAAATAATTTGACAAGGTTTTCTTCAAGAAGGAACTCACGGATTGTTTTCTTCATCCTTGAACTTGAAAAGGTTTTGGATGAGGTTAGCATGTTTTCCTTCTTGTCGGATCCTTAGTAATTTCGGGTCCTAGTCCTTTTCTTTAGACCCGGTTTAAATGTCTAGTTAGAAATGGATGATTTCTATAGTCCTATTGATTTTTCAAATTGTTGGTTACCTCATGATATATCCTAAGATGTTATGGAAAAACATTCCCCATCATTAAGGATTATGATGACGCCAGGTTCTCACATCGTGGCCTTTCACGCTATCGTATTTGATGAATGGTGTGGATCACACCATTTATGAGGATGTTCTAATGAAATTCTTTGTCGTGACTCTTGATGTGGAGATGCCTTATTATTGGTTTCACGATTCGCCTAATAAGAGATTCAAGACCATACAGGATTTATTGCATGCCTTTTTGGAAATGTTTGGGCATGATCGGAATGAAGTTTACAATGAATTAGTTGATGATTTTATGGAAACATGGAAGAGGAAAAATCTTCTAGCTATTGAAACAACTAGTTCGGATATAAAGATAGATGCTCCATCAAATCCCATTGAGGATTTTAAAGAAATAATTCAGAACGTGCAGCTTTCCCAGGAAGAACAATGTGAAACCATGAATCAACAACTTACGGCTATAGAAGATCAGTTTGAGATTATGGAAGCTAGTTCCACAGAAACTTATATTGAATATCCGGACCCCCTTGAGCTTGAGTTTAACAGTGAAAAAGATGAAGAAGTTCATGGGGAAATTCCGGATGAATCCATGGATGAGCTAGTCCCTGATTTTGAGGAGATTAATGAACTTGAGTTTGAAAATGTTGAATATCTAGATGATTTAAGTCCCCACCCTCCTCCCGAGGAACCCGTATTTTTGAAGGATGACTTTGAAAATCTTGTGGAAAACAGTTTGGTGGTTCTTATGATGTGTTCTTTTTCAACCTCTCAACCAAAAGATGAGTTAATGCAGAATAATGGGAAAATGGGAGGCAACTTTAGTTTATCAATGTCATATCATTATGAGTATTGGTTGGCCTATGACCTTGACAGTCATGAGCAGAAAAGTATTCAAAGTTTACACGGCTTGTCATCCTCCAGTGTTTGGTTGAAGAGAAGAAGGGGCATGATTCTTGGCCGGTTCTTCCTCACAAAAAATTCCAAGTTAATAAAACTTGGGAAGGGGTCTTCTGTGAGTCATCTTGGACAAGGATGTTTCAGACACTTGTGGCATCATTTCATCCATTGCATTGATGGTTGTAACGTATCTCTAACCCTTCCTTGTATTTTAATTTAGTATTATTTCATTCATTATGTCAATATGTACTTCGAAAAAAAAAATATGTATCATAGATTTCATTTTGTAAAATCATAATGTTGTACTTTAGTTATTTCATTGTGTAGATGTTATATATAACATTCATTTATTTATCATGTATGTATGTATTCCTATGTTGGTTATTGGTGAGCACTATGTTGTAGGTGTTGGATTCTCGTATGCTCTCTGTCTTGAGTGAGAAGATCGAACACACGTCCCCATGTGGAGCCAGATGTTGACCGCCTCTCCAACATAGGTGGTCAACTCCATGTGCCATGAAGAGAGGCATCATCAGATGCAAAATTTGTCGAAGACTTTGGTTCTACAAGGCACTGTTTGGCCCCAACACTTCTTTTTGTACTGGAATTTCCGCACCCCTGCGTAAGTTAATAATGTAATAAGTCTGCATGAGTCATGTCTAGGTCAGTTACCTTGGGATTGGTTCACCAGGAGAGTTCCGTTCATCGAGGGTTTTTTATCCTCAGGTTATTAACTGGGCTTTTCAGCCTTGTTAATTTCCCTTGAATTTTTCCCTCACACTTGCAATAATTCCTCCAAAGTGGTGAATGGCGTTATAGTGGACTTATCTTTTGGTAACTATTATAGGGAATCATTGTAAATGACCATGTAAGACATCTTAGAGAGTCTCGTGGAATTCCTTCGAGTCTAGATTAGTTTTTTTTAATTAATTAATTTTCCCTAAGTTTGGAGGATAAATTATTTAATTAATTAATTATTTTTGAGCAATAATTGTAAAAACTAGGTCCTTGGACTTTTGATAGGAGTATTTGTGCTCAAAAGAAATGGAATAGCACCCCCCACATCCATGGACCAAGTTTCAGCTTTGTCGGACAACTTTTGCTATGGGTTTGTCCACCCGGAGTGTCAGACAGTCAAAAACAATAATTTTAATTGCTAAAGTCCAAAATGGCAAAATTATAATTTTTAAAAATGAGTTAAAAGGATGATGTAAAGATGGATAAAGGTGAGAGAGATTTTTCCTAACCTTTTCCAACCCTCACATCACCCCCTCACCTAGCCATAAAGCAAAAACGTCACTTTTCCTAGAGTGATGTGCCTTCCTTCTAGAAAGTCTCCAAAAAGTAAAAAATGATTAAAAAAAATCAATGTGAGACTTATGCTATCCCTTGGCACGCTTTTCATAGCCTCCCACTACCTCTTTGTTTCATCCCAATGCCTCTCCACTCCCCTTCCCTCATTAATTCCTCTCCTCTCCCCCAAATGGTGCGCCCTCCAAGGAGAGTTATGCCCCCCTCTTGTGGATCTCCTAGGAAAATTCGTTTTTATTGTTTGGGGCCTCTTCCTCTCCCTTGGCACAAATCCCATAGACCTCCCACTACTTTTTGCTTGATCCCAACACCTCTCTCACCAATCTACACCCTAGATCTATGATATAAACCCTAGATGGTGTGCCCTAGCCTTGAGATCTACTCTTATGCTTGGTGGTGGACACTTGGCATTGATCCAAGAGAGGCAAGTTTGCCTCTCCAAGTATAAATAGATCCCTTCCCTCACTTCCAACTTACCATATCTTGAGTTATTGTTATGCTACTTGATTTCTCACTCACACTCTCTCTCTTGTTCCACCATTTTCATTCTTTGGCTCTTAGGGTTTTGATGCAAGTATTTTTCCAAGACTTTTCTTGAGTAATAATAAAGGAGAAACTTTGGAGGATTTTTGGAAGAGCTACAAGTATTTTGGTTCTTTTGACATATGAGGTAAATTTGTTTTAATTTGATATGATGGTTGCATGAATGGATCTTAGGTAAAGTATTTTATCTGAGTAGATCTTGCAAAGAATAGTCTTGTAGATCTATATATGTGGTTAGCTAGATAGGGTGCAAGTATTTCACTTTATTAGCTTAACCCTCCATATTATCTATTGTATGCATGTCATTGTGTTAGATCTTGCAGGTTTGGCTTCAAGAGTTTCATTGGGAACACCTCAAGGAAGAAAGATCTCTTGAGACACACATAAACTCCTCTCTTTCTCTATCTATTACTCTTCTCTTATTGTTGTTCATCCATACATATTTTCAGCTAGCTTAACATAGTTTGGTGGTCACTAAAATCTCAATTTTTATCCAATCTTTTTGCAGAAAACTTTTGCCCTAAAAAACAAATGTTTTTCTTCACTTTGTTGGGTTGTGTGTAGCATTTCCAGCAAGGATACCTTGCTGGTTTTTGTAGGTTCAGATCTGGTTGAGAGGGGTTTTGGCTACCCAAAGGCATCCACACAACACTCAAAGACCCCCCAAAGGGATTGGTAGTTATTTCTCAACCTATTTCTTCATTTTTAAGCATTTTTACTCATTTCTTCTCCTCTTTGCTTGCTTGTAGTGGCTCATAGTTGTGGGAGAAGGAGTGGTACGGCCTCCTCCCACGTGTGAGCTCTTGGGTAGTGTAGATCTAGCTTCATTTTAATTTTTGAGCCTTTTCGAGCTAAGACGTGGGGTTTGGTGGATGAAGGGCATCCTCCAAGCCTAGGACGTGGGGTTAGGGCTTGCTTGGTTTGCTTGTTGTTTGCTCCTGGTCTTTTTCCTTGTTTCTTTCTCTTGCTTGCTTGCTTCTCTCTTCTTCAAATTTTCTAAAACATTAAGCAAGCTAATTAATTGCCTACCTATTTGGGAGAGGAATACCCCAAAAGGTAAGGTTAGGGTTTTAATATGTGATTGATGATCTAATTGGTTAATGCTCTAAATATTTTAGATCTAGATCCAACACTTAATAATTCTCTAGCTTAAGCCTATTGGGCCTCATAATCAACTTAACTAGATCTCATGCATGCTTAGTTCAGTACAAGTGTTTATCTTTATGCTCCATGCTTAGATCTATAATTCTTAAATGTTTAGTTGCTTCAATAAGTAGATGGTGTTTTTCTTTCATGCTATAATCTATTAAGGCCATTTGCCATATGCTTGAAGTAATCTCATTGATAAGTTGATAAGTAGACAAACATTTAAATCTTTTTCTTTCACTCTTAATGCTCATATCTTAATGCTCTAAATCATAAGATAAGCGTGTTTCTCTTTTCATCTTGTTGGCGAGTTGTTCTTGCCCTTGTAGCTTTCTCTCTTTACTTGGCAAGCTATTAAATTGTGCATCTAAGTGACTTGCTCACACATAGCATATATGTGTTAATGCTCTTAATCTCTTAAACTTAAGCAACACATCTTTAAGGCTGAAGTGAGTTTCGGCCAAGTCACTAAATCAACATTTAAAAGTGTCATAAAACTCTTAAAACACTCCTAAAAGTCTACCTAACTTATATATAAACTTCATGGACTCTTTAGGGTACCTTAGACCACCATCTTCACCATCTAAAACGGGACTTGA